>ML284959.1:0-29833 GCA_005239495.1 Nicotiana undulata
GTGCTTGTGTGATTGATTTTGGAGGATCATGGGATCAGTACTTACCTCTTGCATAATTTGCTTACAATAATAGCTATCAGTCCATCATTCAGATGGCGCCGTTTGAGGATTTATATGGTAGGCGGTGCAGGTCTCCAGTTGGATGGTTCGAACCAGGCGAGGCCCGATTGTTGGGTACGGATTTGGTTCAGGATGCCTTGGACAAGGTGAAGGTGATTCAGGATAGACTTCGCACAGCCCAATCCAGACAGAAGAGTTATGCGGACCGGAGAGTTCGTGATTTACCATTCTTGGCTGGTGATCGGGTTTTACTTCGGGTATCGCCGATGAAGAGCGTCATGAGATTTGGGAAGAAGGGTAAGCTGAGTCCGAGGTTCATCGGCCCTTTTGAGATATTGCAGCGGGTTGGGGAGGTTGCTTATGAGTTGGCCTTGCCTCCCAACCTAGCAGGTGTTCATCCGGTATTCCACGTGTCCATGCTCCGGAAATATCATGGTGACCCGACTCATGTGTTGGATTTCAGCTCAGTCCAGTTGGACAAGGATCTATCATATGTTGAGGATCCTGTGGCCATTTTGGATAGGCAGGTTAGAAAGCTCAGATCGAAAGATACTGCTTCAGTCAAGGTGCAGTGGAGAGGTCATCCGGTCAAGGAGGCGACTTGGCAGACCGAGCACGATATGCGGAGTCAGTACCCTCACCTATTCACAGCTTCAGGTATGTTTCTATACTCGTTCGAGGACGAACGATTTTCTTAAGATTGGGAGAATGTAACGACCTGGACGGTCGTTTTGGAGAGTTAGCGCCTCGATCCCCTGATAACTGTTCCTCCCATGTCTTATTAGGTTAATGGAACGAGTCGGAGCGTTGAGTGATGAAAATTGGAGTGTTTTTGGACATATAGTCCTTTAAGGTGAGCTTTAACCTTAGAAATTGGGCCGGAGCAAGAGCTGTGTGAAGACGGATCCGGAATGGAAATCGGTCGACTCCGTTAGCTCCGTTGAGTGATTTCGGGGTTGGGAGCATGTTCGGAATGTGTTTTTGAGGTCAGACGTAGATTTAGCTTGAATTGGCGAAAGTTAGAATTTCGGCGATTTCGGCCGATAGATGAGATTTTGAATCGGACTCGGAATGGAATTGGTGCGGAAGCGGTTAAAGGGACCGTTGGTGTCATATTCTAAGAATCTGAAGGTTATGTTATTTCACCATTTTTGAGTTGTGGGAGCTCGGGAGAGGCGATCTTTGAGAGGATTTTCACCTGGGTAATCGAGGTAAGTGATTTTCTACCACCATAGGTTAATTTCCACGTTCCTAATCTTAAATCC
The DNA here is from genome assembly GCA_005239495.1 of Nicotiana undulata. Classification (NCBI taxonomy): domain Eukaryota; kingdom Viridiplantae; phylum Streptophyta; class Magnoliopsida; order Solanales; family Solanaceae; genus Nicotiana; species Nicotiana undulata. Next base: position 1,326 of record ML284959.1, read on the forward strand.
CACCCTTAAATTCATGATTTTTGAGTTAAAATTGAGGGAAAATGGAAGAAACTTCTTAGACCTAATTTTGGGGTTTTGATTGGGTAATTGACCTCCGATTTGAGGGATTTTCATATGGTTAGACTCGTGAGTGAATAAGAGTTCGGAAAATATAAATTTTACTCGAATCCGAGACGTGGGCCCGAGGGGCGTTTTGGTCAAATTCCTAATTTCGCGTATTAGCTTCGAATTAATTAGTTACTTTGATTTCTTGAAATGATATTTACAATATGCAATCGAATTGAATAGATTTGGGCCACTTGGAGTTGGATACTCGTGGCAAGAGAGTGGTACAGAGTTAATTTACGCAGTCGAGGTAAATGGCTTGCTTAACTTTGTGTTGGGGAATTTCCCTTAGGCATTTTTACTGGTTTTTGCTATAAAAACCCTGTGTACGTGAGGTGACGAGCGCGTGCACGAGATATTATCACTGAAGTTCCTTATTTCTTTCTACATAATGCTTCCTTTTCAACTCTATTATTACTGCTATCATTTAAGTTGCATAATAACTTAAGATTTATCAGGGTCAATTGATTTCTAACGGATTTTTCAATCGTTACTATTCTTTGAAACTGATTTAATGATTTTTCTTCGAGATTTCCAACTGGTTTTCCCTCAAACCCTTAAACTACGTTATTTTGGAGATTTACTTTATATTACGTATGCATACAGAGATTGCAGGCATAGACCTGAGCCTTTCCCTCATTTTGCATTGCATACAGGGATTGCGGGCATAGACTTGAGCCTTTCCCTCATTCTGCATTGCATACAGAGATTGCGGGCATAGACCTGGGCCTTTCCCTCATTTTGCATTGCATACATAGGAATTGCGGGCAGAGACCTGAGCCTTTCCCTCATATTGCATTGCATTGCACCTTTACTTTCTTTCAGAGCTTTATATATATATTGCGTTGATCCGAGTCGTTCCTTGCTAGCCTTTACTTATATTTCCTGTCGATGATCACCTGTTTTACTTACTTGTTCTCTTTATCTGTTACTTTGCAAACCTCAGTAGGGCCTCTACCTGACCTCGTCACTACTTGACTGGGGTTAGGCTTGGCACTTACTGGGTACCGAATGTGGAGTACTCACGCCCTTCTGCGCATGTTTTCCCCATGTGCAGATCCAGGTCCTAGTACGCGGTATCTCAGCTAGCCAGCAGCAGCAGTATCAGGAGACTTGAGGTATAATATGCAGCGTCCACAGATCTCCGAGTCCCCTTCCTATCTTGAAGTTGTAGTACTTGTAGATGAAACTATACGGTCTTTTCTATCCAGTTGTACATATTGAGCAGTACAGTAGCTTGTGATGTATTGTAATATTCCGGGTTCTGGGTAAAGTAACTGTTTATGCCGAGCGACGTCGACTTTATTATGATTTATTTCACTTACTGTTATTTTAACTGTTTTATCTAAATTTCGCGTAAGGTATAGGCTTACCTAGTTGTCTAGACTAGGTGCCGTCACGAGACCCAGTCGGAGGGAGAATTGGGTCGTGATATAATACTTCATTCAAAACTGAAATTGAAGCTCATTTGTTCAATATGATATCATTTATGCATGAAGAAACGATGTCGAAGCATAAGAAACAACAAACGCAACACAACCCAAACCTATTTGAAACTCACCCGAGCGCTCGGGGCACTAAACCAAACATGCACGTAAGTCTAAAATCATCATACGGACTTTCTCTTGCGATCAAATCATGAAAATAACATGTAAAATTATGAATTAAACCTCAAAACTCATTATTTTTCTCAAGAAAACTTAAAGTTCACTATTTATCAATCGGATGTCCGAATCACGTCAAATAAATTCCGATTCTCACCAAATTTCGCAGACAAGGCTTAAATACCATAACAAACCTGTATCGAGCTCCGGAACTAAAATACAGGTCCGATACCAACAGTTTCAAATGTTAATTCATTTCTTTATTTCATTAAAAAATCAGCAAAACAATTTCTTTCAATAATTGATTTCTAAGGCTTGGAACCTCGGAATTCAATTTCGGGCATACGCCTGAGTCCCATATGTTACTGCGGACCTCCCGGGATCGTCAAAATACAGATCCGGGTCCGTTTACTCATAATATTGACCAAAGTCAACTATAATCAAATTTATTCTATAAATCACTATTTCTCATATTTTCACATAAAAGCTTTCCGGTTTCACGCCTGGACTGCGTACGCAAATCGAGATATTTAAAATTAGTCTTTTTATGGCTATTAAACCTAGGACGGAGTCTAAATTTATAAAATGACTCCTTGGATCATCACAGTTAAAATACAAAAGTCCACCTTGTTTGATGGAAGAAGGGCCAATTTTTTTATTTTTTATTTACTATGTGAAAGAGAACAATTGTATCCTTCATTATATAGTACATACAAAATTACACTAAACCTAATCCAAGTAATTCAAATATATCCGTCCTACGTTAGGATTCCAAGATAGATGACCAACCTTATGTGACATTAACATTTTAAAGAAATAGACATCATGTCACATGCCACCTCACCAATCTCAATTTATTTTACATTATTTCTTTGTTTCTTCTTTGACTACTAACACTTATTTGGAGTTGATTACTCAGATGATCATTGAACTTTGCAAAATGATGGAACAAAGTCATTATACTTTAGTTTGTAACAAGAAAATTACTCAACTATTCATAATGCACACAAATAGTCACTCAACCAAAAACATCAAATTTTCTGGAGAAAAAATAAATGACATGGCAGTCTACATGGAATTTTTTATTGTTTAATCAAATAACACCCAAACAAAACATTAAACTCTGCCCATACACCCAACCTGATCCGACCCGACCAGCCAAATAAAAACCCACCCACTTAACAAAATAAACACTAGAGACTAAACAAACCGTCTGACCATTATTTCACGCCTCTTCTTCTCCATGGTTTCCATTCTAGTCCAAAATTGAGCTTTTCAACATGGAATTGGAAGGTGCTTCAAGTATAAAAAATAAAAAATCTCAAAGGAAGGGATCCATCTCTTCCCCACGACCATTGTTTAATGTGGAATTGAACCACTATGCCAAGGGTATTGCACAAAACATGAGAGAAAGCAAAGTACTCTTAATAAATATTAATTTTTTATCTTTATATGATAACTTTTTAATGTGCTCTCTGTTGTTTTCGAAGACAACGTAATTAGTTTTTTTTAATATTTTAGGTGTTATAATTTTTTATACATGTGGGGTTAGGGTTTATTATATATATGGGTTTCTGATTCTTCTGGAATTAGAATTTGTTATATTTTAGGATTTTCATACGGAAATGTGTTAGCGCATTAATTATTTGTCGATGGTTGAACTATATTTGAATTTTTTATTTTATATACTTTGTAGGAGTGGTTGGAAATCTAGATGGGGTAGTTCAGAAAAATAGTATTTTGTGTAATACGGTGGGTTAAAGAGCAAGCTCTGAAATGGGTTTATTGAGATGAGGGTGCACAATATGGCAAACTCTTAACGTATAGGGCTGATTTGTTGAATACAAATTGTCACGACCCGAATTAACCATCTGAACGGACTCGTGACGGCACCTAGTCCCTATGACTAGGTAAGCCTAAAATACGCAAAAAAATAAAACAACACAGAAATAAACATTAAAGATGTAGCAATAACTATAAAACTTTAGCCGCTCGGCATTTACAGCTCTCACTCTCCCAAAACCCGAAATATCACCAAGTCACAAGCTTTATAAAACTATAGCTCTATACAAGGGAATAAAAAAAATGTGTATATGTCTATCTCCTATGCCTATAGCAGAGTATATGGGGACACGTGAGATTATGCGGACACGCCAGAATTACCTCGCGGTCTCCTGAGCAAGTGTTGTAGTACTCCTAGCCAAAACGTTGTGTACTGGTACCTGGATCTACACATGAGTAAAACATGCGCACGAAAGGGCGTGAGTACTCCACATTCGGTACTCAGTAAGTGTCAAGCCTAACCCCAGTCAAGTAGTGACGGGGTCAGGTTAAGGCTCTACTAAGTTTGAAAATAAGACAGTTATAAGTTTGAACAGTGACATATAAATAGCTACAATAAACAGAATTTAAAGGAAAACTGAAAGAAATAATAAGAAGAGCCCTCGGCTCAGCACAACATATATCTCAACAACAAATATGCAATACAGTACAGTAGAAAGCTCCCGGATCTCAGTCCGTAGTCCCAATTTAAATATGCTATGCAGTACAGGGGGAAAGCTCCCAGATCTCGGTCCGTATTCCCAATTTAAATATGCAATGCAATACAAGGGGAAAGCTCCCGGATCTCGGTCTGTAGTTCCAATTTAAATATGAGATGCATAATGCTATCGAATACGGCTTAATTAAACAATTCAAGAAAACAATAGGCAAGAATAAGGTAAAACTACCTAAGCATGGAGATTATAGTAGCAAATACGGGGAATTCAAAGTAAAACAGGTAGGCATGCTCATTCCTATGCTAACTAATCAGTTATAACATGAAGCAGTAATATAGGAATGAAATGAGTTATGACATGGGAGGAAAAGCGGGAATTTAGCAACAATGACCCGTGTACGCACTCGTCCCCTCACGTACACGGAGTCCACATAGTAAAATCGGTATAAAAATGCCTAAGGGAAATCCCCAACACAGAGTTAGGCAAGCCACTTACCTTGACTGCACTAATCAACTCAATACCATGCTCTTGCCATGAGTATCCGATTCCGAGTGGCCCAAATCTATTCAATTCGATTGCATAATGTAAATATCACTTCAAGGGAACAAAATAGCTAATTATTTCTAAGCTAATACGCGAAATTAGGAAATTCGCCCAAAACGTCCCCCGGGCCCACGTCTTGGAATCGGGTAAAAATCATGTTTTCCAGTCACTCATTCACTCCCGAGTCTAACCATATAAGAATCTCTCAAATCGGAGTTCGAATACCCAATCAAAACTCAATAATTCGGTCTATGAAGTTCATCCCATTTTTTCCATTTTCTACCCAAAATCTTTTAAATTAAAGGTTAAATTTAAGATTGGAATCATGAAAATTGATCTATAATGGATAGAAATCACTTACCCAAGTTACCCAGGTGCAAAAGCCTCAAAGAATCGTCCCTCCCGAGCTCTCCAATTCAAAAATGGTGAAAATAAGCTTTAACCCTCGTTTGGGTCTTAAAGAATCTGCCCAGGTGTTGAACTATGCGTCCGCAGGGGGAAAATCGCGAACGCGAAGGGTAAAGGCCACGCGCCCAGAAAATGTTCTATGCGAACGCGGCTGGGACCTGCGATCGCGGACCTCCACTTCCTAACCCTCTGCGAACGCGGTCCCAGACCTGCGAACACGAAGGGTAACGACCCCCAAACCCCTGGGACCCTAGCTCAAGGCTATGCGAACGCGATAAGGTCCCTGCGTTTGCGATGCAGCGTCTGGAAGACCTATGCGAACGTATTCAGCCAACTGCGAATGCGATGCACTAAAAATACCTGGAGCTTAATAAGCTTGTGCGTTCGCGACTGCACCCATGCAAACGCACAGGAGAAAACCAGAACAACAAAATTTGATGCCTTCTTAAATCCAAAACTAACATGTTGAGCATCCGAAATACACCCGAGGCCCCCGGGACCTCAACAAAACCTACCCATCAACCCTAATGCTTCATTCAAACTTGGTCAAGCCTTAAAAACACGTCTCATAACCTCAAAAACACAAAATATGCATAGGTTTAACCCTAAGAACTTAGGAAATTTCTAAAATCCACATTTGACGCCGAAACATGTCAAAACTCATCCGAATGACCTCAATTTTTGCACACAGGTCATACTGACATTACGGACATGTTGTCGCTTTCAGAATTACATTCTGAGTCCGATATCAAAATCTCACCTATCGACCGAAATCGCCGAAATTCCAACTTTCGCCAATTCAAGCCTAAATTTACAACCGACCTCGAAAAAAAATTTTGAACAAGCTCCTAGCCCCAAAATCACCCAACGGAGTCGACGAAATTCTATTCCAGATCTGTCTTCACACAGTTCTAGCTATGGCCCAATTTCTAAAGCTAAATTCCATATTTATGGACTAAGTGTCCAAAATCACTCCTGATTTCACCACTCAACGCCCCGGCAAGTTCCAATAACATAAAAAGACATGGGAGAAGCAGTTATTAGGGGATCGGGGTGCTAACTCTCAAAATGACCGACCAGGTTGTTACATTCTCCCCTTTATAAGAAAATCGTTCGTCCTCGAACGAGTATAGAAACATACCTAAAGCTGTGAAAATATGAGGGTACTGAATCCGCATGTCCTGCTCAGTCTCCCATGTTGCCTCCTCGACCGGATGACCCCTCCACTGAACCTTGACTGAGGAAATATTCTTCGATTTGAGCCTCTTGACCTGCCTGTCCAATATAGCCACAGGCTCCTCAACATATGATAGATCCTTGTCCAATTGGACTGAGCTGCAATCCAAAACATGAGTCGGGTCACCGTGATTCTTCCGTAGCATGGAAACGTGGAATACCGGATGAACTCCTGCTAGGTTGGGAGGCAAAGCCAACTCATAAGCAAACTCCACAACCCGCTGCAACACCTCAAAAGGGCCAATGAACCTCGGACTCAGCTTACCCTTCTTCTCGAATCTCATGACGCCCTTCATAGGCGATACCCGAAGCAAAACCCGATCACCATCCATGAATGCCAAGTCACGAACCTTTCGATCCGCGTAACTTTTCTGCCTGGACTGAGCTGTGCAAAGTCTCTCCTGGATCACCTTCACCTTGTCCAGGGCATCCTAAACCAAGTTTGTACCCAACAATCAGGCCTCACCCGGCTCAAACCATCCTACTGGAGACCTGCACCGTCTACCATACAAAGCCTCATACGACGCCATCTGAATGTTGGACTGGTAGCTGTTATTATAAGCAAACTCTGCAAGAGGCAAGTATCGATCCCATGACCCTCCAAAATCCATCACGCAGGCACGGAGCATGTCCTCAAGAATCTTAATCGTGCGCTCGGACTACCCGTTCGTCTGGGGGTGGAATGTTGTACTGAGATCTATTTGGGTACCCAACTCACTATGCAAGGCTCTCCAGAAATGCGAGGTGAATTGAGGACCTCGATATGATATTATGGACACCGGCACACCGTGCAGCTAGACTATCTCCTGGATGTAGATCTGGGCCAACCTTTCAGAAGAATATGTAGTCAACACTGGAATGAAATGAGCTGATTTGGTCAGCCAGTCCACAATCACCCAAATAACATCATGTTTCCCCAAGGTCCGAGGAAGTCCAACCACAAAATCCATGGTGATCTGCTCCCACTTCCACTCTGGAAGCTTAATTTGCTGAAGTAATCCTCCCGGTCTCTGATACTCACATTTGACCTGCTGACAATTGAGACACTTGGCTACAAACTCCACTATATCCTTCTTCATCCTTCGCCACCAATAGCGTTGTCTCAGATCCCGGTACATCTTCGCGGTACCCGGATGGATGGAATACCGCAAGCTATGGGCCTCCTCAAGAATCAACTCCCGAAGCCCATCTACGTTGGGCACACAGATACGGCCTTGCATCCTCATCACACCATCATCATCTATGGTCACATCTCTGGAATCACCTTGCCGAACTCTATCCTGAAGAGCCCGAAGGTTGGGATCCTCATACTGGCGCTCCCGAATGCGGTCATATAGAGAAGATCGAGCAACAACGCAAGCAAATACCCGACGAGGCTCAGAAAGATCCAGCCTCACAAACTGCATGGCTAAGGACTGAACATCCAAGGCTAAGGGCCTCTCAGCTGCACGAAGATATACCAAACTACCCAAACTCTCCGCCCAGCGACTCAAGGTGTCGGCCACCACATTCGCCTTCCCCGGGTGGTATAGTATAGTGATGTCATAATCCTTGAGTAACTCCAACCACCTACGCTGGCGCAAATTGAGATCCATCTGCCTGAATATGTGCTGCAAACTCCGGTGATCCGTGAATATCTCACAGGGAACACCGTATAAATAATGACGCCATATCTTCAGGGCGTGAACAATCGCTGCCAACTCGAGATCATGAACAAGGTAGTTTTTCTCATGCACCTTCAACTGTCTAGACGCGTAGGAAATCACCCTACCGTCCTGCATCAACACTACTCCCAGGCCAATCCTCGAAGCATATCAATAGACTGTATAGGACCCTGAACCTGTGGGTAGCACTAACACTTGAGCTGTAGTCAGGGCTGTCTTGAGCTTCTGAAATCTCTCCTCACACTCCTCAGTCCATATAAAAGGTGCACCCTTCTGGGTCAGTCTGGTCATGGGCGTTGAAATGGATGAAAATCCCCCCACAAAATGACAATAATACCCAGCCAAATCGAGGAAACTGCGGATATCAATAGCTGAAGTCAGTCTAGGACAACTTTGCACCGCCTATACCTTCTTCGGGTCTACCTTGATCCCATCCGAAGATACCACATGGCCTAAGAATGCCACAGAATCAAGCCAAAATTCACACTTAGAAAATTTGGCATACAACTTCCTCTCTCTCAATGTCTGAAGTACGATCCTCAAATGTTGCTCATGGTCCTCCTAGGACCGAGAATACACCAAAATGTCATCAATGAGCACAATGAAGAAAGTATCAAGATATGGCCGAAATACGATGTGCATCAGGTGCATGAAGGCTGCTGGGGCACTGGTCAACCCAAATGATATAACAAGGAACTCATAGTGGCCATATCTGGTTCTGAAGGCAGTCTTCGGGATATTCGGCTCCCGAATCTTCAACTGATGATAGCCCGAATGAAGATCAATTGTGGAGAACACCCTAGCACCCTGTAACTGGTCAAATAAATCATCAATGCGGGGCAATGGGTACATGTTCTTCAGTGTCACCTTATTTAGCTGCCGGTAGTCAATACACATACGCATTGTACCATCCTTTTTCTAGACAAATAACACCGGAGCACCCCAAGGTGATACACTGGGCCTGGTGAAACCTTTGTCAAGCAACTCCTGCAACTTCTCCTTCAAATCCTTCAATTCAGGAGGAGCCATGCGATAGGGAGGAATGGAAATAGGCTGAGTGCCCAGCAACAAGTCAATGCCGAAATCAATATCTCTGTTGGGCGGCATACCTGGATCAGCTGGAAAAACATCAGGATAATCCCTGACAACTGGAACTGACTCAACTATAGGGGTCTCAGCACTCACATCTCTCACATAAGCCAAGTATGCATCACACCCCTTTTCAACCATCCGCTGATCCTTAAGAAAAGAAATGACCATGTGGGGAGTGTACTCTAAGGAACCTCTCCACTCTAACCTCGGTAATCCTAGCATAGCCAACGTCATGGTCTTGGCGTGACAATCAAGAATAGCATAGTAGGGAGACAACCAGTCCATACCCAATATAACGTCGAAATCTACCATACTGAGTAATAATAAATTAGCCCTGGTCTCAAAACCACTGATAACTATCAAACACGACCAATATAGGTGGTCCACAACAAGAGAATATCCCACAAGAGTAGAAACATAAACGGGGGAACTCAAAGAATCCCGAGATATCCCCAGATGTGAAGCAAAATAAGAAGACACATACAAATATGTAGAGCCTGGGTCAAATAATACCGATGCATCCCTATGAAAAACGGGAACAATACCTGTAACGACTGAATATGAAGCAATGGCCTCTGAACGGGCTGGAAGAGCATAATATCTGGCCTGGCCTCCCCCTCTAGGGCGACCCCTACCTCCTCTCCCTCCACCTCGAGCTGCCTGAGATTGTGGGGTAGCAGCTGGGGCTGGAAGAATAGCTGGAGGGCCTGGTGGAAGGCGTGGAACCTGATAAGTCTGAGGTGGTGCACCCCTCCTAGCTCTGGGGCAATCTCTGATCACATGACGAGGGTCACCACGCTCAAAACAACCCCTCGGAGGATGTGGAGGCTGATGCTGACTCTGAACTGGCCTGCTGGACTGATCGGTGATAACACCTCGAGCAGGAGGCATCTGAGATACTAGTGGTGCATAATAAGGCTCCTGAGGTCTAGAAAGAGCTGGAATACCACTAGCTGTTGGAAGATCTGAATGAAAGGGGCGACTCACAAAACCCCTACCATAGTGTGCTACTGGTGCACGGGCTACTGAAAAATGACCAGTCTCTCGAGACCTCTTGACCTCTCTCTCCTCCCTGTCCCGGGCTAACATAGTCTCAATCCGCCGCGCAATACTCACGGCCTGCTGGTAAGTGATATTTGTCTCCAGCTCTCTGGACATGTTGATCCGAATACTGGGGTGGAGTCCCTCAATAAAGCGTCAAACCCTCTCTCTGACGGTGACAACCAAAGCTGGTGCATGGCGAGCCAAGTCGCTGTAACATACTGCATACTCTGATACGGTCATGGTACCCTAGCGTAGCTGCTCAAACTCCGCACGCCAAGTAAGTGAAGCTGCCTCATCCGGACTGCTCAGCTCAAAAGCACGCCACCACTGATATGCTGCTCCCCTCAGTTGGAAAGCAGTGAAAGAAACCCCACTCGTCTCCACAATACCCATAGTGCGGATAATGCGATGACACCTCTCAAGAAAACCCAGGGCGTCATCCAAAGCTAGTCCCCTGAACTTAGGTGGGTGTTACTTCTTGTACTTCTCAAGTCGGAGCTGCTCTGCCTCAGGAACAGCTATCCTAGTCTCATGCTCAGCTAGAGCTGCTGGGGGCATAGGAATATACTCTGGAACCTGCCCAATATGAACCCTCTGCTCAGGAGTACGGGATGCGGGAGTTTGTGTCCCTCCCTCGGCCTGGGATGTAGTTGGGGCTATCGGAAGTAGTCCCTCCTGAGACAGAGTACTGAAGGCACTCAAAAACTGAGCCAATGTCTCCTTGAGGGTTGGAGTAATAATAGGGAACTCCTGTGCCCCTCCAACTATGGCTGCTGGGGGATTCTCTGCCTCTGCTCTCGTCGGTGCTCGGGCTGCACCGCGTGCTCGTCCTCAGCTCCGGCCCTTACCTCTGACGGCTCTGGTTGGGGGCTCGGGTGCATGGTTATCAGTACATCCAGTACGAGTACGAACCATCTGTAAGCAAGAATAGAATAGAGTTTAAGAACTTTGATGACAGTAACTAGCACGATACGGAATTACAAAGAATATGATTATTCTTAACAGTTACACAGCCTCTCGAAGATAGATACGGACGTCTCCGCACTGATCCGTGAGACTCTAATAAACCGGCTTGTGACTTGTGATTCCTATGAACCTAGACGCTCTGATACCAACTTGTCACGACCCGAATTAACCCTCCGAACGGACTCGTGATGGCACCTAGTCCCTAGGACTAGGTAAGCCTAAAATACACGAAAAAATAAAACAACACAAAATAAAACAGTAAAGATGTAGCAATAACTATAAAACTTTAGCCGCTCGGCATTTACAGCTCTCACTCTCCCAAAACCCGAAATATCACCAAGTCACAAGCTTAATAAAACTATAGCTCTATACAACGGAATACATAAAATGTGTATATGTATATCTCTTATGCCTATAGCAGAGTAGATGGGGACACGTGAGATTCCGCGGACGCGGCAGAATTACCTCGCGGTCTCCTGAGCAAGTGTTGTAGTACTCCTAGCCAAAATGCTGCATACTGGTACCTGGATCTGCACATGAGTAAAACATGCGCAAGAAAGGGCGTGAGTACTCCACATTCGGTACTCAGTAAGTGTCAAGCCTAACCCCAGTCAAGTGGTGACGAGGTCAGGTTAAGGCTCTACTGAGTTTGAAAATAAGACGGTTATAAGTTTGAACAGTGACATATAGATAGCTACAATAAACAGAATTTAAGGGAAAACTAAAAGGAATAATAAGAAGAGCCTTCGGCTCAACACAACATATATCTCAACAGCAAATATGCAATGCAGTACAAGGGGAAAGCTCTCGGATCTCGATCCGTAGTCCCAATTTAAATATGTTATGCAGTACAGGGGGAAAGCTCCCGGATCTTAGTTCGTAGTCCTAATTTAAATATGGAATGCAGTACAGGGGGAAAGTTCCCGGATCTCGGTCCGTAGTTCCAATTTTAATATGCAATGTAGTACAGGGGGAAAGCTCCCGGATCTCGATCCGTAGTCCCAATATATGAGATGCAGAATGCTATCGGATACGGCTTAATTAAACAATTCAAGAAAACAATAGGCAAGAATAAGGTAAAACTACCTAAGCATGGAGAAAATAGTAGCAAATACGGGGAATTCAAGTGAAAACATGTAGGCATGCTCATTCCTATGCTAACTAATCAGTTATAACATGAAGCAGTAATATAGGAAAGAAATGAGTTATGACATGGGAGGAAAAGCGGGAATTTAGCAACAATGACCCGTGTACGCACTCGTCACCTCATGTACACGGCGTCCACATAGTAAAATCAGTATAAAAATGCCTAAGGGAAATCCCCAACACAAAGTTAGGCAAGCCACTTACCTTGACTGCACTAATCAACTCAATACCACGGTCTTGCCACGAGTATCTGACTCCGGGCGGCCCAAATCTATTCAATTCGATTGCATAATGTAATATCACTTCAAGGGAACAAAATAGCTAATTATTTCTAAGCTAATACGCGAAATTAGGAAATTCGCCCAAAAGGTCCCCCGGGCACACATCTCGGAATCGGGTAAATATCATGTTTTCCGGTCACTCATTCACTCCCGAGTCTAACCATATAAGAATCTCTCAATTCGGAATTCAAACACCCAATCAAACTCAATAATTCGGTCTATGAAGTTCATCCCACTTTTTCTATTTTCTACCCAATATTTTTGAAATTAAAGGTTGTATTTAAGATTGCAATCATGGAAATTGATCTATAATGGATGGAAATCACTTACCCAAGTTACCCAGGTGCAAAAGCCTCCAAGAATCGTCACTTCCGAGCTCTCCAATTCAAAAATGGTGAAAATAGGCTTTAACCCTCATTTGGGTCTTAAAGAATCTGCCCAGGTGTTGAACTATGCGTCCGCAGGGGGCCAATCGCGAACGCGAAGGGTAAAGGCCACGCGCCCAGGAAATGTTCTATGCGAACGCGACTGGGGCCTGCGATCGCAGACCTCCACTTCCTAACCCTCCGCGAACGCGGTCCCAGACCTGCGAATGCGAAGGGTAACGACCCCCAAACCCCTGGGATCCTAGCTCAAGGCTATGCGAACGCGATAAGGTCCCTGCGTTCGCGATGCAGCATCTGGCAGACCTATGCGAACGCACTTAGCCAACCGCGAACGCGATGCACTAAAAATACCTGGAGCCTAATAAGCCTATGCGTTCGCAACTGCACCCATGCGAACGCACAGGAGAAAACCAGAACAACAAAATCTTATGCCTTCTTAAATCCAAAACTAACCCATTGAGCATCTGAAATACACCCGAGGTCCCCGGGACCTCAATCAAACCTACCCATCAACCCTGATGCTTCATTCAAACTTGTTCAAGCCTTAAAAACATGTCTCATAACCTCAAAATCACCAAATATGCATAGGTTCAAGCCTAAGAACTTAGGAAAATTTTAAAATCCACATCCGACGCCGAAACACATCAAAACTCATTCGAATGACCTCAATTTTTGCACACAGGTCATAAATGACATCACGGAGCTGCTGTCACTTTTGGAATTCCATTCCGAGTTCGATATCAAAATCTCACCTATCGGCCGAAATCGCCGAAATTCCAACTTTCGTCAATTCAAGCCTAAATCTACAACCGACCTCGAAAACACATTCCGAACATGCTTCTAACCTCGAAATCACCCAACAGAGCTAACGGAGTTGATGGAATTCCATTCCGGATCCGTCTTCACACAGTTCTAGCTACGGCCCAATTTCTAAAGCTAAATTCCATATTTATGGACTAAGTGTCCAAAATCACTCCTGATTTCACCACTCAACGCTCCGGAAATTTTGAATAATATAAAAAGATATGGGAGAAGCAATTATTAGGGGATCGGGGCGCTAACTCTCAAAACGACCGACCGGATCGTTACACAAATCCTAGGTCTAATGTTGTTATTTGGAGAGATGGAGATAAATTCATGGGGTTTTATGTGTGTCTTGCACCTCTGAAGCAAGATTTTATGTCTGAGTGTAGGCCGTTAATAAGACTTGATGGTTGTTGACTTAAGGGGACATATGGAAGCAATCTGTTAGCTGCAGTTGCAATTGATCCCAATGATTGTATCTTTCCTGTTGCATATGTTGTTATTGCTGCAGCTGAAAGTAAGGAGACTTGGAGTTGGTTTCTATCAAATCTTGGACTAGATTTAGATATAAATAACAGTCATCACATTGCTTTTATGTCTGATATGCAAAATGTGAGACATCTACTGTGTTGTTCTAATTAAATGTATCTTTTTAATTTATTTTCTTACAATTTGTATTTAATTGTTTAAAATATTATTCCAGGGACTTATTGGAGCTGTTAAGGACTTGTTTCCAGAATAAGAACATAGAAATAGTGTCAAACACATGTATCAAAATTTTAGACAAAAACATAAAGGCAAGGTATTAAAGGACTTAGTATGGAGTGCAGCAAGGGGAAGCAATACAATGATACTCAAGAGATGCATGGAACAACTTGAACAAGAAGATATAGAGGCTAGAAAATGGTTCGATCATCCTGAAAGACCATTTCAAAATTGGACGAGAGCTTTATTCCGGACAAATAACAAATGTGACATGCTCCGGAACAACCTTTGTGAAGGCTTCAATAAGTACTTAACTTAATACTTTTATTTATTCTTCAAATTTAGGAAGTAAATAGTACTATATTTACATGATTTTATTTCACATTTACATACTTGATTCAAGGGACCAAGCAATTATAATCATGTTGCAGATGATAAAGAATAAACTTATGAAGAGGTTGTACAAGAAGAAGGATGGATGACAAGTACCAAGGCCTTATCTGTCAAAAAATAGAAAATAAGTTGAACAAAATAAGCCTTGAGGCAGTACGATTTAGTCTAGATTTTTCTGGTGAACCAAAGGTATCGGTTGATGGTCTAGGAGGGCCATATATTGTGGATATGACAAGAATGAGTTGTACATGTAGGAGATGGGATTTAACCGGATTGCCTTGTCCTCATACTTTGGTGAGTATTCATGAAAATAATGAGAGACTTGAAGATTATGTGCATGCATACTACAAGATTGAAACTTTCAAAAAAGTGTATTAAAATTTTATTAATCCAACGAGCCCCGAAGATCATTGGCCAGAAGTGGTGAATGGTGGTGAGGTGCTCCCACCTGAGGTAGTCAAAAAGAAGAGAGGGAGAAAACCGAAAGCAAGAATAAAGGAAGCTGAAGAGTTGGAGAAAAAGAAACAAGCTGAAGCACAAAGACAAATTGAAAGACGGGCAGAGAAAAGAGGCAAAGAAGTAGCTCCAAAAAAACTATCAAGAAAAGGTCTTGTTCGTATGAAGTGTTCTATATGCAAGGAAGATGGACACAATGCAAGGGGCCACCATAAGTTCGTCAATACTATTGTGCCAAAAGCAAGCTAACAAATCGAAAATGAAGATACATGCGAATATTCAAAACTATATTATCCTGACATTTGGGATAATTCACAACCGGTGGTCAACTTAACAAATCAATCTACCATAACTCAGGTAATATTTTAAATTTCTTTAGCTGTTTATATTAGCTTATTATTTTTTAATTTGTTTCATTAGGCACCAAGTCAACAATCACATGGAGTAAATAATGAATAAGTTAAAGTTTCGAAGGTGATGGGGATGTGAATACTATAGAAGTTGAAGTTGTCGAAGGTGATGAGTTTGTGAATACTGTAGAAGTTGAAGTTGTTGATGATGTGAATGATGTACAAGTTGAAGTTGTTGAACTTATAAATGATAAACAAGTTGCCTTTTATGATGTTGTGCTTGTGCAAAGTGCTGAAGGTGTTTCTAGAAGACGCAGAATTTACAAGAAAAGAGTCATGAAGGACTACGTATGCAAAGTCTTAAAGAAGTCTAGGAAGTGAACTATCAGTTTCCTTTTTGTTTTTGTGCAAATTATTAATGTGACACAGTTTATAATGCGTCTTTTTTTGTTTGAACTTGTGGTCTTATGACCGTAACTCACTAGTTTGTCTCCATGTGTTGCTTTGTAAGCAATATTTTTTTGTTAAGTGGTGTTGCTTATCTATGCAACATTTGTTTTTCCATTTGATAATGTGTGTAATTTTACATTAAAAGTAGTTGCTTAATGAGAGCAGTTGTCTAAATTTCTAGTATATCATAGTTGATTCCAATGTTAGCGCTTTCTCAATCTGAATAATGAGCCTATGACTGCTTTTTCTGCTAACAAGAAGAGGAACAATATTATCCCTCTCTCAATCCAATTGCACCCCCTTTAAGTATTTCATGTTCTTTTGATGAATTTGTTCTAACTTTTAAAGATATTAAATTTGTGCAAATAATATATGTGGATGGATGCTTATGTGACTACTTACGTGTTTTTAAGAGCAAACCATGGAGAAGAAGAGAGTTTGGTTAGTCTTTAATATTTATTTCATTAAGTCAGACAGTTTGGTTAGTCTCTAGTGTTTATTTTAGGACTTTTTACCTCCTATAGTAAAGGTTAACACCTTATTTATTTTAAATAAATACCATCTTTTTATTATATTCTATAGATACCTTTTAATGGTAAAAATTGCGTGGGGCGCCTTATATGGTCGCCCCCATTTAACCTATACCCATATTTTTAAAATTATTTAACTTATACCCTAATTTTTACAACTTCAGGCGCTTCCTTCTTCCTGCTACCTGTGTAAACTTCAGCTTATTTAGTGCTGAAGTTTTTAAAAATGAACTATAACTTCAACATCTTCAAGTTTTTGAAAAAGTTTTATGACAAAACTAAACTTCGGCTTATTTAGTGATGAAACTTTTACAAAAAAACTAAATAACTTCAACATCTTCTGCTGAAGTTTTTGAAAAAGTTTTATGACAAAACTAATGAATCCAGGTTGAAACTTCAACTTATTTAGTGCTGAAATTTTTACAAATGAACTAAATAACTTCAGCAACTTCTGCTAAAGTTTTTGACAAGCTTTATGACAAAACTAATGAATCCAGGATAAACTTCAGCTTATTTAGTGCTGAAGTTTTTACAAATGAACTAAATAACTTCAGCATCTTATGCTGAAGTTTTTGAAAAAGCTTTACGAAAAACTATTGAATCCATGACAAAACTTCAACTAAAACATGCTTAAGTACAACAAATAGAGAACAAAACTTCAGCTAGTAGAATGCTTAAGTTCAGCAATTACAAACAACTTCAGGCTCGGTTCCTAGAATGCTGAAGTTTTTGTGATTGCCTTTGCTACTTTAGGCCCGTATGCTTGAAGTTTATGCGAAAAGTGGGTACGTTTGTAATTTTTTTTGCAAAGCGGGTATAAGTTAAAACGCGACACAAAAAGCGGGTATAGATGCAAATGCCCCCTTTTAATGTTTATAGCAAAATATCTAATTTTGGTTACCTTCTACTCCTAAGCCACTAAATACGCTATTTTTTTTATTGTTCTCTCTCCTTTTTCAGATTTTTCTCTCACATAATTACTGTATTTCACATAAACATCTCACTCCACGTTCTTTCTCTCTCTACTTTGATACATGCCATTCTCTTCCCCCCATTTTCTGAAAACTCGATGCTCAAACTCAAAATTCCTCTCACCCACATCGCCTAGTTCTTCCCTATTCTTACTCTCCACCCTAATTTTATACACGCCATCTGCATTGTATCTCTTAATTGTTGTTATTTTTTGCTATATATAGTTGTGGTAAGTATTTAACTTGTTAGAATTTCGCTATTTTTGTTTATTTTGAATATCTCTACTCACCATTGTTATTGTATTCAACAAAAAAATTGAGTTTTTCTCCCCAATGTCTGATTCAACATCCCACAAGAAGGTTACCATAGGTATACCCACAAAAGTACTCAATTTCGATGGGCCCTCTTTCTCTTTGCAAATCACTCAATCAGAATTGGAATTTGCAAGTTCAACAGTAAAAAACGGCAGCAAAGAAGATAACAAAATTACGCAATGACACATTGAAACAAGCCCAAGTTGAGAAATTATTGAAAGAAACAACACTTTCCGTTGCGGAAAAGAGAAAAAAATCTATGGCTGAAGCTTCATGTGTCAAGGGAAAGGAGGTCGATGCAAGTAAAAGCTCGGATACACGGGACGAAAAGGTATTTTTTGATGTATTCCTCTGTATTTGAGTCCTCATACGCTGATTATTACCTTCTCCAATGGGGTTTTAATGTTGTATGTTATTGTATATATATATGCGCAATAGTTGATACATGGCTTCCTTGTCTTATTTGTTCGTTTGATTTATATGTATGTTGATGTATTCATAATACGACAAATTTTAATTCACTATATTTATACTTAAAAAATTGACCTTTGCATATCGTATTTAGATGTATTCAGAAGTATTCAACAATTTCATCAATGATTTGTACTTATTGCATAGAATTTTGCATGTGTGTATGTAAATGTATTTATATGTATACAAATTTTGGCTTCACTGATTTGCATGTTGCATAATGCATTTGATGTATTCAAAAAGTACATTCACTGTATTTTGTACTTACTACACTAGCCTTTTCATATTGTATATAGTTGTATTAATAAGGATTTTCAAAGTTCTCTTCACTGTTTTGTACTAATTGCAGTGACTTTTATTGTTGTATGTGGATGTATTACATATATACATCTATTTCTATCACTATTCTAGGAGCATGTATGTATTCAATCCTCTTCCTTGTATCATTTATAAATCTAATAATATGATTTATTTTTAATTGTTTCAATCTATATTTTCAGGGATTTTGGGTTGCATGTTGCGACATACGCAGAGTTTCTGAGCAATTTTGGTGTGATTCCACAAACAATATTTGATGCCAATTTACTCCGTCAAAGATATGGTGCTTTCCTCTGGGACTATGCTATGCGGAAGATAGACGCTGATGCCATAAGCGAGAACGAAGCACCCTCAAAGATTGTTAGGCAAATCAGGGAGTCAGATTCGTCGTTGAAGATAGTGTTAGAGTAGTTTTAGGTGAATGTAGTTTTGGAAGGTAGTTTTATGTGAATACTGTTTTTTGAATATTGTTTTGGTGAAGATGGTGTTCATTTAAGAAAAAACCATGTTTTCATTTTAATCACTGTATTCACAGTATTTATATATGATCATTTCAAGTATTCAATCGATGTTTCATTGTTTTGTGCATCAGTATTCACACTTAATCTACATGTTGTATCCATATGTATCCAATAGGTTATATTCATATGTATTCAACATGGTATATTAGTATGTATTCAGATTCAGTAGTTTGGATCGTATATCCAAGTCAAAACTGAATATTACAGGTTTTATCAGCATGTATTCAAACTGTTGTATTTATATTTTTTAAACATGTTATATTCATACTTATACACATGTGTATGTAACTGTATTTATTTGGTTGGATTTGTATATTTAAGTTAGACACAGTGTATTTCACATTTATATTTTCGTATGTATTCAACAGGGTATATTAGTATGTAATCAGATTCATTCGTTTGGATTGTTTATCCAAGTCAGAAATTGAATAATACAGGGGCTATAAGTATGTATTCAACAGATTGTATAAGTATGTATTCAACCTGTTGTATTTACATCTATTAAACATGTATATTCATATGGCATCAAATGTGTATGTAGCTGTATTCAGATGTATTTGGTTTGATTTGTATATTCAAGTCAGACACAGTGTATAATAGATTGTATAAGTATGTATTCAACCTGTTGTATTTACATCTATTAAACATGTATATTCATATGGCATCAAATGTGTATGTAGCTGTATTCAGATGTATTTGGTTTGATTTGTATATTCAAGTCAGACACAGTGTATAATAGATTGTATAAGTATGTATTAAACAAGATGTATTCGAATGTATTCAACAGGTAGTTTTCAACAGAATTCAACAGAATATATTCATATGTATACAGATGCATTTGTTTGGTTTGTACATTCAGAAAGATTATACAATCTCAAATCCAAACACTTTTTGTATCTAGATTCATATGGCATCAAATGTGTATGTAGCTGTATTCAGATGTATTTGGATTGTATATCCAAGTCAAAAACTGAATAATACAGGAGCTATAAGTATGTATTCAACCTGTTGTATTTACATCTATTAAACATGTATATTCATATGGCATCAAATGTGTATGTAGCTGTATTCAGATGTATTTGGATTGTATATCCAAGTCAAAAACTGAATAATACAGGAGCTATAAGTATGTATTCAACATATTGTTTAAGTATGTATTCAACCTGTTGTATTTACATCTATTAAACATGTATATTCATATGGTATCAAATGTATATGTAGCTATATTCAGATGTATTTGGTTGGATTTGTATATTCAAGTCAGACACGATGTATAACAAATTGTATAAGTATATATTAAACAGGATGTATTCGAATGTATTCAACATGTAGTTTTCAACAGAATTCAACATACTGTATTCATATGTATACAAATGCATTTGTTTGGTTTGTATATTTAGAAAGATTATACAATATCAAATCCAAATACTTTTTGTATCTAGATTTATTTAGATGTATTCAAAAAAATGAATGACCTGTGTATTGCTGAATGACATTTGAAATCTTTTTATAATACACTCATATTCATATGTTTATAACAATTTTTTTTTTGTATGAGTCAGATGTCTTCGAATATAGAATATGAGTGTACCTTGAGTTATGTATTCACACAATAATCTAATACACTAACTAACTATATCCAGAATCTATTCACGAAAAAATCCAAAATGTATTATTTCAAAATATCACCGGAATCTATGACACATCGTTGTAGCACTAATACAAGTCAGAATGTAAACTAAGTCCTACATGGAGCATTTCTACATGTTCGCTTATTATGTCCTCCTTGCCCACATATGCTACATGAATGTTGATTTTTCTGCTGCAACAATTCACTGAACGTCTTATCGCGCTTCTTCATTGGCCTTCCGAGAGGTCTTTTCCATTTGGGTAGTAATATAACTTCTCTGAAATACGTGTTGGTATATTCCATTCATTTCGGTCCGGCAGCGGATACACAGACACATCGTATGTCATTACAACATAATTTAGTTTGTAATAGTCAGAGCAATAATCTTCTGGCATAACTGCAAAGAATTTATATTATACATATGATCAGTATAAATGCTTACAAAAAATACACTCATATACATTTGAATATATTATTACATCTATATATATAAATTATTATACAACACAAATATATACAATGGTATACATTTAAATATGTCTGAATATGCCTATAGTTATATGCATACATTTAAATACAACTGATACATTAAAAAAAAAACGTGGAGAGCCACTATAATAAATTTTTACCAGTAAAATACACATGAATACATGTATTTGAAATACATAAAAAATACAAAAGCACAACAGTGAATGTCGAGTAAAAATTCCCAAATACACCTAAATACATCAACTACCATTTACAACTCCTACCATGAATACAATATACAAAAAAATAATGAATAATTAAGAATGACACAAGCAAAATCTTGCCATATACAAAATCGAATTGTACTTGCCAGAATCTTGCCAAATTTCTTCAATTGCCATATTTGTGTTAATGCTTATTGTTATCGGCATATGCTGAATAAACTTCATTGCTAATTCAACTTGACTGAAAATAACACATCATTGCTGCCAATATGTTGTCTTGGCTTCTAACTTGTAGTTTCCCACTTGGGATTAGTATTACTTGGATGTAGATCTCGATTACTTGGATGTAGATCTAGTGTATTATAAAAAGATTTCAATCTCGATTTTTCGTGGTTGAAAACAATTTTGGGTACGAATTGTAACAAAAGAAAGAAGGAAGAATGAAAAATTCACAGATTGCTCTGTTTTTTTATACTTTTCGAATTGAAAATCTTTCATGAAAAGGAGAAATACAGATTATGGGTGATATAACTGTGTTAGTTGAGTTATATTAGGAGACTATTTGGAAAATTGATTTCCTTTCCGTTTTAAAACAGTTGTCCTTTTTTAAGGAATATACGTTACTGTATTCAAGAATACAACTATTGAATACAGTTGAATACAACAACTGATTAGCTGGACTTCCATGATTCACGCCTATTTTTTCTTGTATTAATGAATACAGTAGTCTAAATACATCAAATACATCTTATAACAACAGAAAACGTATCTACAAGCCGTAATATAGCAAATAGTATCTATAAATAGCTAATAAGCACTAAGCAATAGTGCTTTATGAAAATTTCTCTAATAAAATTAAGTGGGTGGGTTTTTATTTGGAGGGTCGGGTCGGGTATATGGGCAGGGTTTAATGTTTTGTTTGGGTATTATTTGGTTATAATAATAAAAGATTCCATGTAGACTGTCATGTGATTTTTTTCCATCAAAAAAATTGATATTTTTGGTTGAGTGACTATTTGTGTGCATTAAGAATAGTTGAGTGATTTTCTTGTTACAAACTAAAGTTCAGTGATTTTGTTCCATCATTTTGCAAAGTTCAGTGATCATCTGAGTAATCAACTACACTTATTTGCCCATCAAAAGAAAGGAAAAGAGCAAATTATTTCACTAGTACTAGTATAGGACTACACAACTATCAAATTATTTCATCTATCAAAAACAAACCGATGAAAGGAAATGAATTAATTTTTAACCTTTTTCCTTTGTTTAAACTTAAACCCTAGACATTAGCCCCACCCATGGCTTAGAAACTAATAGCCTGTTTGGTTTTTTTTGGGCCAAAAGTGCTTTTTTGGCCATTGGCCAAAAATTGAGTTGTTTGACCAAGCTTTTGGATGAAAAAAAAGTATTTTTGAGGAGAAGCAGAAAAAAGTAGCTTCTCTCCAAAAGCACTTTTCTGAGAAGCACTTTTGAGAAAAATACACTTAGAAGCAGTTTTTAAAAGCTTGGCCAAACACTATTTACTGCTTAAAAGTGCTTTTAAAATTAATTAACCAAACACAAACTACTTCTCACCAAAAATACTTTTTTTAAAAGTACTTTTAAGAAAAATACTTCTCAAAATAAGCTATTTTTAGAAACTTGGCCAAACGGACTATAAGAATCAAAGGCTTAAATATAGGGTACAAAATAGAAATTTAACAACCACATGGACTTGTAACACTGCAAAAACCCCAAATATTTTTTCACACACTACTTGTGAGAGGTCTGCGTTTTGTAGCCGTTGCTGGAGAATGACGAAAGCAATGGAAACTGAGACTCAAGAGGTGGTGACGCCGGGACAAGTATTGGGTAAAGCGTCACAGTTGAAAGCCGGAAAAGGAGCTTACGTTTCAACCGAAAACGACACCGTTTACGCCTCTCTCACCGGTTTCCGTTCTCTCATACCTCCGCCTTCCGACTCTCCTGACCAGGTTTTCTTCTGAATCCTAGCAGACTAATCTATAATTATGTGGTTTTCATTACTTTCTGTTGACGACGTTTTCCTCTATTTTGTTACTAATATTTAATCATCAGAGACCAACAGTGGAAGTTACTGGTCGTAAGTCCCATGGAGCTGTTCCTCAGCCCGGTTCAATTGTTTTTGCTAGAGTGAGTTTTCTTGGTTATAACGACTGTAATGATAGTTTTCATGAATATTCTGCTCTAAGGTTTTAGTATTACCAGATTTGAATAGCTAATTTTTAAGTTGGATGACACTGTCATCACTCCTTCTGCTCCAGTATTTGCCTGAGTATTAAACATAAAGAGCCATTTTAGAGAGAAACATTGTCTCTATAAAATGTAAGTCTATCCAAAAACAGCTAGATGATATTTTGCGTTGCATACATAACCCATAAACAATAATGTTAAAGAATTTAGACAAGTGTTGTAATGTGGGAGCTGAAAATGCAGAGATGAGCCTGAAAGAAGTTGGGATTTGAAGAAATGGTGAAGAGAGAGGGAGAAGAAGAGATGGAGGCAGAGGCCATAACTGTCGGTCGGAAGGAAGGCTAAGGAAGATGAGTGGGTGAAAGTTTAATTGGGGACACATGTCTTTTAATTAGTCTAATTAGAGACACAAGTGTTGTAATTAGAGATGTTAGTGTTCCCAAACATGGTACATTAGTGTATAAGTGTATAATGGCAATATTGAGCCTGAGGGGACAAGTGACCGCAACTATTGACGGAGGACAAAATTGTTCTATTTCACATAGTGGGGTGGGGTGGGGTGGGTGGGGGGGTGGGGGAATTTGGCCCTTTGCCCCTTTTTTTTTTTGCCATTCATGACTTTGAGATGAGCTCTCCTCTTAATTAATTTTATTTTGTTTTGACAGGTCACTAAGGTGATGCCTAGAATGGCTTCAGCAGACATAGTTTGTGTTGATTCCAAGTGTGTGCGTGAGAAATTCACCGGCATTATTAGGTTAGTTAAATTGATTTCTTTTTTTAAAATATATTACCACAGGTTTAGGTTGACTCTTGACGAGTCACGAGTGATTTCATCAATAGTCTTGTTCCTTATGTATTTTGGGCAAAATGCTGAAGAACTCTGTTGGGGCGAAATTCAGAGCTTACTTGACAGAAAGTTGCTCTTGTAATGAAGTACAAGACAAGGAATATAAAGTATTACTGGCGTGACACTTTTTTTTAATCAATGGTTATGGTGTAGGTTAGTCGTAGGAGAACGACAAGATAGGAGTGGTGCTCTTTCACGCCAAGATTTTGATGATAATTGCGCTAAAAAATAAATTTTATTAACTGGATAATTTTCTGCTTCAAGAGGAATATTTCTACCTAATATGGTCTTTTTGTCATAGAAGATAGATCAGAGCATGTTCTGGTAATAGATGGTATATATAATTGAGGCTCTATGTAGTATGTGGTCTTTCTACACTTGTTTGTACAGGTTGCACCCCTGAATGCACTTATTAAAAAAAGGACAATATTGACACAGATCATCTCATGCTTATGGTTGTTGGGCAATTCAGATAATAACCGTGGCTAAAAAAGGTGTTAAGTTTGCTAACTGGTTTTTTCATGCTAATTTTGTACATAATATAATATTATCAACTGCTCCAAATGTCACAAAGTGCAAAATATGATAGACTTGCTGAAAATGGTTGACGGTCTACATTTTAATTTAAAACCTCTGCTCACTACTTATGATCGAATTGCACATTGTTGCATTGATGCTGTGAAAATGGGCTTTATGAGATGATCATAGGTCATAAAGTTACTGCTATTTTACGGACTGGCGTGTCATTTGGTTCAAAGTTAAATATGTTATGTTGAAACTGAATAACATAATTGTTATACTATTCAATTTTGTTTGTTTTTTCTTACATTTGTGTGGCTTGAATTAATCTTACAATCTGTGCAAAATTGATGCTTGGTAAGGTCTTCACATAGATATTGTGTTAAAAAGAAAGGGAGATAAAGGCTTTCGCGGGGGGGTTAATTCTCTAAATATCACGTAGTGATGGATTAAATAAAAGAGTTAAATAGTGTGGGAAAATGTAGTTTAGTGGTTATCGGTGTAAAATTAACATGTAATTTTTATTTTTGGAGCTGTCAAATATCTCAACTTCCATATGTGAATTATGTCACAGTGAGCAAAATGTATATCCCGTTATTACATTTGGAGGTTAGGATCTTTGGTATGAAGTTGCTCCTCTCCAATAAAGACCGCCCGGTTGGTTTGCCATGCATCCACCATAAAGCCAGTCTATTGCTCGTAAATCATGATGCTGCAGACCATTAAAAACCAATTCCACTTTATCAACCCTCCTTATTGTTTATCTTGGTGCTCAAATCTCACATGGGGCTCTCTGTTTCCATCTTAATTTACTATATCTCTATGTTGAATTGCAGTAGTTGCTATTTTCAGATAGCAGTATGTTAGACATTGTACTAAATAGTATCAGAACTGAGCCTTAAATTTTAAGCTGTAAGCTTACTGGATTACTTCCATATTCATTCCCCCATCTTTATTATGTTGACTTGCTTTATATGCACATTCATTGGTACTCTACAGTGCTGCAAGATTTTGGGACAAAAAATCAGAACTTCCTTTTGAATCAACAGGCAACAGGATGTGAGAGCGACTGAGATTGACAAAGTCGACATGCATTTGTCCTTCCGCCCGGGTGATATTGTTCGTGCATTGGTGGTAATCTCCTTTTCAACTTTATGACTAATACAAGATTACATTTTTTGAGTGAATGCTTATCCCCAGAAGCCACCTAAGGCAATGTAACGAGCTAGTACTATCGTCCAGGGAACTGAAGTAAAAGTGCAAACAGGGGGATAGTATAAGGATGAAATCCCAAATTCTGAAGATATAAGTGCTTTAGTGCAGGTTAACAGGTTAAGTGGTAGTACAGGACTGCTGTTGCATTTTAGTCCATCTTGAGAATCCATACGAGCCATTGGCCTTTTCTACTTAGAGTTGGCAATATTGGGGAATCTTAGTTGTTCTTGGAACTTAACTTGTTTGTGAAGTCTCTTCCCATATTGAGTATAATTTCCTTATATTCTTTCTTGAAAAGCTATCACTTGGAGATGCACGGGCATATTATCTGTCAACTGCAAAAAATGAGCTGGGTGTTGTGTCTGCTGAAAGTACAGCTGGTAAGGCTTTCTTCATCTACTATCCTGTTTGTTTATTCTTTTTATTTTGATGATCCATATTCTTTCAACTTTGTCGATACTATTTAAATTTGATTCAGAACACGACTGACGGGTTCTGAATATGGAGTTGAAACAGAACATGTATGACCCTCTCCCTTGCCAAAGTAATTCCATTTGAAATGATCGTTGTTGAGTATGCTACCAGATGATAAATTAAATTTATCAAACAGACATTAATCTGAGTAGTTTGGCATGTTAAATGTCTAGTAAATGGGTCATTAGAAGTTAACTTTCTTGTGCAAGCATTTTCTCCAGCTGGAGAAAATTTGAATTCCAAAACATTATCATATGGAGCGATAGTTTTATAAAAACCTTGCATTTCCATCTTGCTAGATGCTAGATGCAGTTTGAGTTGATATCATAGCCTGTTTAGTTGTAGAAGCTACTCTGTATATTTAGGAAAATGTTATTTGTTAAATCATTACATGTTACGGATGACCTAGGATTGCAGGGTTTAGGTTCCTAAAAGGTGCTCGGTAAATTTTTGCAGGAGGTACTATGGTTCCAATTAGCTGGACAGAAATGCAGTGTCCTCTAACAGGTCAAGTAGAACAGAGAAAGGTAGCCAAGGTTGAAGCTTGAGTTGGCTCAATTCACATTGGGTTTCTCTTAACTGCAGCAGCCTTCTACCTTTACCTTTTTGAGGGAAGAAGGGCAATTTGTTTTGTTTAAATTAGAAAACTGATTTCCCCATAGTATGCAGCATCTAGACACAAAAGGACTAAAAAAAGGGGGGTGGATGGGGTGGGTGCAGGAGGCAACTGTAGCATTTTGCTTTTGTATCATAAGTAAAGTTTGATACAGATTAAGTTGATTCGTCCTTTCTAGTTTAGCATCAAATTTTGATAGTTTAGGTCAAGGAACCAAGAAAAGTTGTTATCTTGTGTTGAACACTTTCAGTAGACCATTTTGTATGTGGTACATTTTTGAGAGGTTACTACTTGTGATTGAAAGAGGAAATTATATGGTGATGCGCTGTGCTCTCACCATATATATATACCCCGTGTAATTTTTTTTTTTTTTGGTTTAAATACGAACTTTTCATTACTTAGTTAATACTATTACATAGATAGTAAGTCCCATTGGGCTCATTTGTAGGATCTGACACCATATTTTCTACATTACTAGTGCTTGTTACAAAAGGATTCCCCGGAGCTACTAGCTCGTTAACTATAGTAGTAGATATAGTTCTACATGTTGTGCGTCCAATTTTATCTTTATGGGCGACTTGCAAAAGAGCATTAGGAGGCTGTTCCATCAGACAGAGAGGTGCTATGCTTGGATCCTTGAGTGGCCAAAAAGTGCGCAACCTTGTTACCTTCTCTGAAGTTATGCCGGATCGGCGGATTCTGCAACCTCTTCAGTAGTGACCTGCACTCAGTAACCAGGTTAGAGTAAATAGAACAAGTATCATGGTGCAATAAGGAAATTACATCTGTTGTATCAGTCTCAATTTCTAGATTAAAGAATTTTTTGTCGAATGCAAGTTGAAGGCCAGTTTTGAGGGCTAGGAGCTCTATGTATGTAGGGGTGTAGGCTAGAGCAGAGTCTAGGTAACCTAAAATCTAGTCCCCCTTATTATTTCTGAATACACCCCCAATGCCTCTTAATTTGTATTTTCCTTTGAAGGCTCCATCAATGTTAAGCTTCAGAGAAAGGTGTGTTTGGGGGGGGGGGGGGGGGGGGCTTTTTTTGGG
>ML284959.1:41895-62529 GCA_005239495.1 Nicotiana undulata
TTTTCCCCCTGTGTGAATATCCCCCTTTTCCCCTGCCCCGCGCGGGGGGGGGGGGGGGGGGGAGTTGCAGATGTGATACTAGGTTCCTTATTTTGTGCTTGGGTAACTGATTGTTGAGGTTTCTTTGATCTTTGTGAAGTGAGGGAGCATGAGGTAACTGTATGTCTCAAATAACCACAATTTTTGCATAGGAAATTTATACCTTCATAGACTAGGTTTTGAAGGTGAGAGCCAATTAGTATACACTGCTGCACTAGTTGATCTAGAGGTAATTCTACGCAAAGACGTGTGTATCTGCCTCTAAGAGTGGAACTGGTGCATGCATCAATTTTGAGCAGCCTCCCTATAGAGTTCCCAATTTTTTTCAAAATTAAACCATCGTAAAATTCTGTTGGGAGTTGTGGTAGGCGTACCCATATTGCCGTATGAATTTGTTTTGCTTTATCTGCCACAGAGTTTGGCTCCCACTGTCTTGTTGAGAGGAAATGTCCATTGATAAACCATGGATCATTCTGGAGTGCTATACTCATATTTTCTTCTTTGGAAAATTTGACGATGAAAAAGTCATAGCCCAAATCGATTAGGGGAAAAGTTTCACTGGGTTTCCATAACCTAGTGATTTTTTCTTTAAGGTATTGGTGTTGAATTCTTTTTCCCACTAATTTAACAATTACGGAGTATTTCATGATGTGTACATTCTATTTCTGTCCTCCGTTGTTAGAGTGATTTCTTTTATTCTTTTAGCTATTTAGGTGGGAGTTTTTTGAGTAGTTTCAGTGGCAATTTGTTCACTGGTTGAGGGGGTATCGAGTACCATTAAGTCTGATTGAGCCGACTCATAAGATTAATGTAGCTTTGAATTAATGGGGGATGATGAGAGTTCTTGGTTTAAAAGATTTATGTCCACCATCGATTCAATGGAGAGGAGTTTTTCTTTGAAAGTTGGGATGTGGGCTGCTTGTTCCTCATGCTTAATATCATAGGGAATGTCGGTTTTTTTTGGGGGGATGAGACAAGGCGGCGCCCCATCGGAGTTGAAGATGGGGTGGTTCATCGTAATGGTATACTAAAAAATATTTAAAATATTATATACCCCATGTAATTCTACATAGCGGGGAGTTTCCCATGTAAACTTGTATATTTGCACTGAATAAACAACATATATCTTTTTTTCTATTTACTCTAAAAAAGGAATAGGATCAAAGTTATTTTATACTACAAGCCAACAAGTCATTAACACCTAAAGTCTCAACTCCCCAACCTAGTTTGCTACTCCTATTAAAACTTAATTAGTTGCAACATCTTTGAGTAACAAATCACAAGATATTCTAACAATCTTGAATAGCAAGTTACAAATTACTGAATACATTTCCTATTATACGGTTTAAATTTCTCTTGTTGGATATTTTAATCTTCTCATAGGCCATATTCATTAGTGCCAACTTGATCAACTTCTTTTCCCTCGTGTAATTTATATTTCTCTTATCTTTGCTTAATTTATGGTTATGTAGCTTTAGAATAGTATGATGGATCTCTATTTTGACCATCTTCATGCTCTCATCATCTTTTAAATAGTTAAAGTAACTAGAGAGTTTTTTTGGTCCCTTGGGGGATATCAGATAAAATGTTTTAGAGAGTTTTGCAAAGTTCTATGCAAGTACGCATGTTATTGCATTCTAACTTTTATAGTGACTCTTATATTATGTTTTAAAATGTTAAAAGTTAACCGAAACGTACTGGTTCCAAAGAGAAACCGAAATGATTGGAATAATTTCGAAAAATTTAATTCTGATTAGGCGGCGCCAAATTGCTTTATCAAAAAAGTATTAACCTTTTTCTTAAAATGGATTATCAGTAAAATAGGGGAGAGTCCAAGTTTAATGCAATAACCACTAGATCTAAAGATTTTATGTATAATTTGAGATTGAGTTAAATGCAATGATCTTCAATACAGACGATGCCCTACTCAATGATTGATGAAGGATGCAATAAAAATAGTGTAGAATAAATGCATATAATGGCAATAAATGTAATAAAAAGGAGTTTGTCACTCAAATATTGAATGACTCGGATGAATCCCTTCTCTGACAACAACGTGAATATCAGAAATGGGGGAGAACACGAGAGCCTTGGATCTAGTGAGCGAAAAGGTATATTTGAACAAGAGAATCAGTGGAAAAGACAAGTTTTGTATATTCCTTCTAGTCAACTTTACAAGTGTGTTCTTATCAGAAAATTCACGATCCCCCTTTTGTTCTTTCACCTTTCCTATTTATAGGAGACACTCCTAAGAAACCCTAAAAAAGTACAATTGAAGGAATATTCCTCTGTTGAGCCTTAAACTTATGCCACCGTTATTTGCACGTTCCCAGCTCGACCTTGGTGTTACCCCTCCTAAAAGTAACTCCTCGTCACTAGATCGTGGTCGGCTGAAGCGTCCACCACGACCGTTATGGCTATTAGACTTGACCCAAATTTCTACCAATACACTGAATAAAGTAACTAAAAAATAGATCCCCTAACTATGAGCATCCAACTAATACTCTGAGAAGATATTTTACAGCGAGAACTTAGAAATAAAAGGATGGATTGGAAACTCTAACCTCTGTTTATATTTTGATTAAAATTTTGGTCTTTTAGTTATTTCATATTTTCCAAAAAAAATCAAAAGTAATTCGGCTGGCTATTAGAGTAAAGATCCC
Organism: Nicotiana undulata; assembly: GCA_005239495.1. Classification (NCBI taxonomy): domain Eukaryota; kingdom Viridiplantae; phylum Streptophyta; class Magnoliopsida; order Solanales; family Solanaceae; genus Nicotiana; species Nicotiana undulata. The sequence goes on from ML284959.1 coordinate 44,598, forward strand.
TAATCTAAATTCTAAAATATTAACCATCACCAAATGAATTTCGATTATTTTAGTTCGTTTTTTCTATTAAATCGCAAAAATGCATACAGAGATCCAAGCTTGCGAATTGAGAAAGTGTATCTGTTTTATTTTGTACTATTCAACCTAAGACAGGTATAAGTTGAGGGTTCGTTCTTTTACCCTTTCTTCATCGAAACAAAAATAGCACTGAATTATGTATTACTCACTTATTTATTTTTCACCAATTAGAAAGTTTGTGAAGGGTTTGCAGTTTATCCTTCAACGAAGAGAGTGGTCCATCAACCATTTTAGTGTATTATATCATATCATATTATAAGTGCGAAGCCCCAAGTCAAAAGCTGAAAGACCGAAATAACCTTATAAAGTTATATGACTATAAAACTCATTGAAAAATAAATATATTACCTTCTTCATAAAATTGTTACGTTAAACAACATTTTCTTTATTGTTATGGAAATATTAAGAATTTGAGAAGTTATGTTGAATAAATAAATAGATACACTAAATTCACTGAATATTTAATTCATGGACCATATTCATACACATTGAAACACAACGGATGTATTTTTGTTCCTCATTCCCTTTTTTGCGTTCAATTACATTTAAGTTTTTACATAAAGTTTAAGTTATAACCTTTCCAAAGATCTTTACAAACTTTTCACATAAACTGAAGAGAGATTTTGGTAATTGTCGTGGGAAGAGAAGTTGAGACAACAACAACATTAGTCTTCATTGCATCATTTTGAAATTTCTTCTCTCCACTCTCAGAAAGATTTCATATGTAGCAATCCTCAGGTTAAGGATCCACAAGAGCATATTCACAAGAATATGATCCCTCTTACATCCTAGAATGTTAAGAATCTAGAATTGAGGTTGAAGTTACTATTAGATTCATTTTCTCCCTTAAATAGATTAATTACTCTTTAACTTGATGATATGGTGGTTTGGGTTGGTATGCAGATTTAATTTATAGTACTAGCTTTTTGGAATTACTCCTCCAATTTTATTGCTAAGAAAACGTGTTAATTCTCTTTCTGCACTTCAATATCTTAATTTGTACTTTGCTTGTGGTAAACTCTGAGTTGACTTTTGAGTTTTTAGTGTGCAGAGTGATTTTAGCAGTAACATATTTTGGACACTGCGCTATTTTTTATGGTAGTATTGTTGTTTATAGTTATTGCTTTTATATTTATTTTACTATTTCTTACGATGTTGTTACTATTTTTATCTTCTATTGATGTCACTGATCTATTGTCTATTGTTTATTTTTCTTCTTGCCGAGCGTCTTTCGGAAACAGTCTCTCTACCCCTCTGGGGTATGGGTAAGGTCTGCGTATACTCTACCCTCCCCAGACCTGTGAGATTTTACTGGGTTGTTGTTGTTGTTTTGGAGACTTTGGTACAACTCTTATTTTATCATTTAAATCTATAAATGAGTAAAGAAACTTAATTTGTTGCGAAATATAACATCGTATACAAAAATGTAACTCATAATTGTTATCTTTCCGACTTCATTGTCCTTATTTTAGGAGGAAGGATCATTTCAACTTTTTAAAATTTTAAACTCAAGTAAAATAAATTCAAAATTGTTAAAATAGGAGAAACCCATGAAGGACGGAAAAGTGTGCCAAGCAAGAGGTACTATATACACTAGATATGGGATGTGTGTGTACGACGAATAGTTGCATATTTATTTATTTTAAGATTATATTGGGATTAATTAAATATAGGATAAAATCAATCATCAGTTTATATAATTTTAAAATAAAAAGAGAAACTCTAATCGATAGTTTCATGGTTGAAATTTCTAACCTAATTGAGTTGGTTTGATATTAAGATTTCTAACTCCATTCGTAAGAGGTATTAAGGACAGGTAAAAGTGATAACTTTTGTATATTTGGATTTGTAACTTATATTTCAATCAAATGTTTGTAGAATATGTATATTCAATTTGTAACTTAACTATTTTAGATTTTGATACGTTATATAAAATTAATATGGGATACACGTGTAACGCACGTGCCCAGAAACTAGTATGTTTAATAATGACATGCGATTTTTTAGGCTAATTATTCAATGTTTAACAATGTCAAAGTATGTTTATTAGGTTTAAACACTTTCTTTGCTGATCTGATTTTTGCTTATTTATATGCCCAAATAAATCATGGCTGGTTACGATTGCGAGCGTCTTCAGAGCTTCCATCTTTATAGCTTTACCTTTAGAACAATTAGCTCCATGAAAGTCAATTGATTTCTTTCCTGGCAATTCTTAATTTCTTATTTATGGGTGATGAATGAACTCTTTTTTCCTTCGCTTTTCCTACTAATTCAGCTCACTTCAATTCTATGTGCTGAAACAAAGGGGAAACAAATATTCCCCTTTTCTTTTTCTTTCGTGTGTTAACAAAATTAGTATTAGTACTCGCGCAATGCGCGGACAAAAATCATGTCAAATCGTGATGTAGGTTGCTTGAATCATGTGTGAATAACCTTAAAATATAAACCTCTCAAATAAAAATGATATAACATCAGATATTAATTATGAAGTTGGATATGAAATTATTGTTCAAATATCGTAGTGACAACCTATTTTTTATATAAAAATTTGTAGTAACCTAACACCTTAATTTTAGTACTTGCATTTCGTTTCACTGTCAATATTAAAGAATACTAAACATATCATGATGTGATCTGTCTTGTTTGAGCACATTAGATAATATTATTTTAGCAAAAGATTTAGTATCACTTTGTTTTTATCTGAAAGTCAAATATGCCTTATTTATCACATCATATTTACGCAAATACTTTTTTCTTTTTGCTCCTTTCTGATAGTTGTTGTATTATTTATTATTTAATATTATTATACTATCATATAATCTTTTATTAGCTTAATAATAAAATTAATGTCTTTCTTATTATCCTTTCAACAGTCTTTGATAAATATAAATATTTTATTCTTGAAGTTTGGTATATTTTTATGCTTGTAACCCCTTATTCGGAATTTTTTAATCATTTCAATTTATCAGTAATATTTTAAATATAATTTAATTAATTAGTTTATTTAATTTTAAATTAATTTAAAGTATAATTATCCTTACACTACCTACATTCTCTTCCCTACTATAAATTTTAATTCGTTTTATATTAATGTTTTGCCTATAAAAAAGAAGCTGCTTCGTTAGAAAAAAACTCTCTCTAGCTTAGGGCTCTAGGCGCACGTTAAGGTAGCGTATGCCGATAGTGGTAGCCATGGCCAGAGGGCGAGGTCGACTGAAGAAACAACCAATTGTTATAGTAGGGAGCTCGGTAAGTGCCAAAGCAATCGCTGAAACCCTAGAAAATGGAGGAGAACAGAGAATTTCAACACAAGTAGCAACTCATTTTTCGGCACTTTCACCATTGGCGTCGGCAGTGAAATTGAATCCTGGGATTAAGAAATTAAACCTCAGCGGAGACTCAATTGAATGGAAATTAAAAACCACAGGAGGTATAAGTACCAATGATTCGACAAAAGAGAATGTTGAAGCAACAATGCAGCAACAGAATCCAACGACTACTTGGACTGGACTATTCAACCGTAATCGTGCTGCAACTAATGGTATGTCTCTTGATTACTTTCCCCCAGAATTAGTTGAGGGATCTCTAACTGTTAAGCTTGACAAAGGAGAAACAGAAAAAGGAGATTGATAAATAGAAATCGACACTAATAATGTATGTAGTGGGAGATACACCAGGGTATAACTACATGAGCAAATATGTGCAACAAAACTAGAATACTGTATCGGAATCTGGAATCTACTATCATGAGGCGGGATGTTATGTTGTTAAATTTCAAAGCATAGAAAATATGAATGAAATACTGTATGCAGGACCTTATAGCATTAACAACATACCTATGATTTTAAAGCAATGTACACCAGACTTTGATTTCAATGTAGAGTTCCTCACAGAATTGCCTCTATGGGTTAATTTCCCAAATCTGCCCATGAGTTGTTGGAGCAAGGATTTATAGAGTAGGATAGCCAGTGCCATTGGTGTTCCTAAATATGCTGATGAATGCAAGCAAAACAGACTAGAATGTTCTTTGCTCGAATGCTCATTGAAGTTAATGTCACCAAGGCCTTGCCATCTGAAATAACAGTGATGGATCCTTCAGGAAAAACATTTCAGCAGGGAGGGATGTTTGAATGGAAACCTGAATACTGTGAACAATGCTTAATGATAGGTCATAATTGTGATAAGCAAAGAAGGGAAGGATTGAATATAAGAGAACAAGAGCAAACTAGGACAATTGAGAGGAAGAAGAGACCTCAAAAACTATTTTCAACTTGGGTCCCAAAGGTAGATACTCATAAGCCAGCTACCTCTACTGGTGATCAACAGGGTACTAGCTATGCAGGGGCAACCAAACAAACACAGCAAGAAGCACAAACAATGGCAAATGAAGAGATATATCCTAAAGCCAAAAAGAAGCAAATATTGAAAGGAAAGGCAACTAAATAAATAAATGGCGGATAAATAAAATAGTGGAAGTTGCTATACTTGTGAGAAATGAGTTTGACATTGATAGAAACTAAGCGTCCACCAAACTGTATAGAGAACCCGATTCTCTATCAGTTCCCACTGTAAGCAACAGACTGCAAAACCAAACAGTAAAGGAAACCAGGTTCTCTATTTGTTCCCACAGTAAATCGGCAGTAAGTAAAGAACACAAGATTTTTACGTGGAAAATCCGTACTCAAGGGGATAAAATCCACGACCTACACTGGTAGGATTTCAACTTCACTAACTTGCAATACACCTATTACAAGACACTTTGTAATGACTCTATTACAAAGACTTCAACATCACTAACTTGTAATACACCTATTACAAACCACTTTGCAACACACTTATTACAAAGACTTCAACCTATGACTAACTCTAGTCACAAAACAAACTCAAATATTTATGATTTACAAAAGATCTTCTACAGAAATGCTTCTAAGTAAGTTGGGTAGAAGTTATAAATGAAGAACAAATAACAAAGACTCAAAAAATCTAAGGACTTAAGATATCTTCAGTCTTTGCACCTGGTCCTTGGTTATGTTGTTCTTCGTTCTTGATGCCCTTGAGAATCACTTGCAAGATTGACACACTCTTGAGAGAATGCTTGATGAGTTCTTGAATGTGCAAAATAATTTGTTTTTCCTTTGCTTGATGTTAATATCTCATTTGTGACATCACTTGGATGATGTAAGCAAGGTTGGTAAAAAGCTTTCCACAAAAAGTTGACTGTTGCACTGTTCATGTACTGTAGTGTGTGCAGGCAGCAACTTTCCAGCGGGAGAGTTGACTTCGTACAGTCACCTCGGGAACTGGTAGGCACCTGTCCCCTCAGTTGTTCCTTCGACTCTGAAGAGTTGGGCCATATCCTAAACTGGATCCCAACCTGAAACCTTGTGATCTTAAGGTCTTGAGAATGTTTAAAGCTTTAGAGTTGACTATACGATGACTAGGGGAACTGATCCATATTTGTTCCCTCTGTTGTTTCCTTATCTGATTTTGTTGAGAATTGAACCAGACATCTGACTGGCTACTCTGAACGCAAGAGAACTAATTGTATCAGGTTCCTTATCTGGTTCTCTCATAAAGTTTGTCAAATTATCAAAACAAAAGACGCATAACTTAATAGACATATTGCAACAAAATGATGTTGTGCTGGCAGCCTTACTCCCTTCTAATTTAGGAGGGGGATTCATATACCATCAATAATGTCTTGGCTAGCATGGGATATGATGGTGTTAAATAAGAGGTACAAAAGAAAAAGAAATTTCTACATACCTTAAAGAGAATAAAGTAAATCTAGTTGGATTAGTGGAAACAAGAGTCAAGGAATATTATGCAGTCAAAATTAGTAGAAAAATAGCTCCTGGATGGGAATTTGAAAACAACTATGCAAGTGCAGTCAATGGAAGAGTTTGAATGCTTTGGGATAGTACAGTATATCATATCAAGAGTATACAACAAGAAGCACAACTGCTACATTGTAATGTGGTTAGCAGGAACCAAGCCATTGATTGTGTTATGACAGTGGTGTATGAATATAACACAATAGAAAAGAGAAAGGAGTTATGGCAACAACTTGTAGAAATCTCATAGAAGGTAACTAAACCCTAGATTACTGGGGTGATTTCAATGCATATTGTGCCCATAAGATAGACTATATGGTACATCAGTAACTAGCATGGAGATAAAGGACTTTGCTGAATGCGTACAAAATCTGATGTTGAATGAGCTACCATAAAAGGGAGATTACTATACGTGGATAAATAAAGAACAAGATGGAGACAAAATTTGGAGTATAATTGATAGAGCAATGGGAAATGCGGAATGGATGATGCAGTTGGAACATCTCATTACTGAATACAAGTTGCCTCGCATATCAGACCATAACCCTATGATGACTAACCTGAGGGAGCCAAATATCAAGCCACCATTCAAATTCTTTAATGTTTGGTCAACACAAGAGAACTTTACCAAGATGGCGGAGGACTATTGGGCACATAACCTACATATATATATATATATATATATATAGTAAACGAGGAAAACTGAAGGTTCTAAATGAAACTGAGTTTAAGGGTATTGCTATGAAGATTGAACAAGCAAGAGAAAACCTGAAATAGGTTCAAACCAAGATAAGTTCACATTATACAGAAGCACTTGCATCAGAAGAGAAAAATATAATATGTCAGCTTGAAAAGTGGTCCTTGATTGAAAAAAGTATAATTCAACAGAAGACTAGGGCAATGTGGATAAAATTTGGAGACTCTAACACAAGATACTTCTCAGCAGTCATGAAAGATAGGAAACAGAGGAAACAAATCACTGAGATGGAGATTGATTGATCCAGTAGCTATAAGGGAAGATATTACTCAGTTCTAAAAATCACTCATGGGCACGGCAATCCCAAGTGTAGCAGCAGTAAATAAGAAGACCATGAAAAGAGGCAAAAAGCTGGAGCATGATCAACAACTTCAGCTATGTGAAACAGTAACAGAACAAGAAATCTATGATGTATTATGCTCTATAGGAGATGACAAAGCACCAGGGTGGATGGATACATTGCAGTATTCTATAAAAAAGCATGGCCAATTATCAAAAATGAAGTTATAGAAGCAGTGAAGGAATTCTTTATAACATGTACTATGTTCAGAGGCTCAATTGTACTGCACTAACTTTGATTCCAAAAGTAGCTAATCCCGCTACAATTAAAGAGTATAGGCACATTGCTTGTTGTACTATCCTGTATAAAATCATTGCTAAAGTCCTAGAAGGGAGAATACAAAAGGTTATTGCTAGCATCATCACATAAACACAAGCTGGATTCATTCCTGGGAGAAGGGTTGCAGATAATGTGATCTTGGCACATGAATTGGTAAAGGCATACACAAGAAAATACATCTCACCTAGATGCATGATTAAGGTAGATATCCACAAAGCTTATGATACAGTAGATTGGAGGTTCCTGAAACAGATGCTGGAAGAGCTGCAATTTCCTTCGAAGTTTACTAGATGGGTGATGGAATGTGTGTAAATTTTTAACTACTCCATATTAATCAATGGGGAAGCAACCAAACCATTAGATGTTGTAAGAGGGATCAGGTAAGGGGACCTTATATCACATTTCTTATTTGCCATAGTCATGGAGTACTTAAGCAGAAATCTTAGTGAACTGGGAGATGAGAAGCAATTCAAATATCATCATAAGTGTTCAAAAATGAATATCACTCATTTGAGCTTTGCGGATGACCTTCTAATGTTTGCTAAAGGAGATGTGACTTCTATAAGACTACTACACAACAAGTTTGTTAATTTCACAAATGCTTCAGGTTTACAAGCTAACATGTCAAAGAGTGCTATATATTTTGGTGGAGTACCAGATCCTCTTAGGCATAATATTCAGCTACTACTGGGATATGGACAAGGGGAATTACCTTTTAGGTATTTAGGGATCCCACTGGCTACAAGAAAACTGAAGATGGAAGAATGGCAACCATTAATATCCAAGATCACTGCAAAAGTGGCTTCATGGGTAGCAAAGAAGTTGTCAAATGTTGGTCGAGTCCAGTTGGTGAAGACAGTTCGATTTGGTTCAATTTTATTGGCCATATATGTTCATAATACCTGCCAAAGTGATGAAGGCCATGGAAGCTTACTGCAAAAGTTATATTTGGTCATGAGCAAATGAAATAACTGGAAAATCATGTGTACCAAAGTCAGCTGGAGGACTTAACCTCAAAAATCTGAAAGATTTGGAACTAAGCAGCTATAGTTAAAACCTGCTGGGAATTACATAGTAAGAAAGATACTCTTTGGATCAAATGGATACATAAGTATTATATAAAAAGGAAGCAACTAGCTAATATTCCCATACCCCAGAAAGCAAGTTGGATGGTAAAGAAAATATTCAAGGCAAGAGAAGAATTGGGTAATGTGGAACATAAGTCACTAGGGACAGAAGCATGATTATGAGCATCTATCTGAAAATGATAGGAGATCTACCTAAAGTCACCTGAAAGAATTTAATGTGTGGGAATGCAGCAAGACCAAAAGCAATCTTCATAACATGGCTTCAATTTAAAGACAGATTACTCACAGCTACAAGACTACAAAAGCTAGAGTATACATATAGATACATATTGTCAAATGTGCAAACTAGCAGAGGAAAGCATGGATCATCTATTTGCTAAATGTGAAGTTAGAAAAAGATCGTGGAGTAAACTAATGGCATGGATACAAACTGATTGGCCACCAATGATGACATGGGATAGAACAAAGAACAAGAGGAAAGACAAAGGAAGCAAAAATATTGAAGCTGGTATATACATAGTTCATTTATGCAATATGATTGAACAAAACAATAGAGTCTTTATGCAGAAAGCGAAAACTAGTGATGTTGTAGCTAGAGAAATAGCATAAACCTATCATGTTCGTGCTGCTGAGAACTTTAAGATGACTCTAAAGAATTTTAGATTTCCTAGTTAATGTGTATATGATAGTTTCTCTTAGTGTGGATATGTTTACCATATGAACAACAGACTGAGTATAAAGTCTAGCTGGATTTGTAAATATTCTACTTGGTAATTAATGAAAGTTGATAGTTACCAAAAAAATATTTTGCCTATAATCAAATAATATCATATTTTATTAAAATTGTAACTTTGAATTAGTCTAAAATATTAATACATAAATTATTTGATTATTATGTTCCAAATGTATTTAATTCTTTTATAACTATCTTAGTATTAGAAGTAGTTAATTTTTCTTTCTTTTTAGCTTTAAGATACAAATTTAATTTTTATTTTATATTAGTAAAATTATCTATATTAGAAATTTATTTTATATTTTTAAAATTTTATTTAATTATAAAAAATATTTCTTAATCATTTGAACACATTATATCTGAATGTTATAATTTTCACTATCATATTATTATTTTTACGTAAATTTTCTTTCTTTTTTAGTTTTAAGATACATATTTAATTTTTAATTTTTATTAGTAAAATTACCTTTATTAGAAATTTATTTTGTATTTTTAAATTTATTTTTCATAAATAAGACTTCAATTTCGCGGTATTATCCACAATTTGAGAATTCTCATCTTAGTTTTAAGAGCTTTCTAATCTCAAATTCAAATAATCTTTCCCTTTCATTCCTAATAGTAAATTTTTAATAATTTAACGTAATTTTGCTATTTTTCAATCTAATATATAGTCTTATTACGTTTTATGTGGCTTTTCATTAACTTGTAAGTTAATTTAAAATCATATCAAGTACTATTCTTTAATATAATATAGATAAATATATATTTTTTTAATCATAAAATACATATCTATTTTATTTTCTCCATCCAAATTTCTCTATGGTGTATAATAATAATTGTTCTGCAGATCTCTTCTTAGTATTCATTACATTTTTGTATGCATATTGACAAGAGTAAGAATGGTCAGAAGGTAACAATATTGAGAAAGCCAAATGTAACGCAGAAATTAGGGGTGTCAAACGAGCGAGTTGGCCTATTTTGGGCGGATTAAAATAGGCTAAGTCAATAGTCAAGATTGGCAAAAATATGGGTTATAACCCAACCCGCTCAACTCTTACCAAACTTTAATTAATATGTATTGTTTTCTTATGAATTGCATAATTACTAAATAAGTTTTTTTCTTCTTTTGTTATACTCATATATAAGATATCAAACAAAAAAGAATTACTTCTAAGTTATTTTGGCAAAGTTACCCATGGGTCAAATTGGGCTAAAAATCAACCCAACTTTAGAGAGGTTGGGTCAAGATAGATTGAGTTAACAAATGTGTGGGTCAATAACTAGCTCAACCTTGGGCGGATTGGACGGGTCATTTGGACTTGGGCCAAATTAGTCTGCCTATCAAAAATCATAGTAGAATTGTTTTTGAATTTATATGTGGAAAAAATTATGGTGGGAAGACGTTCTGACATTCAATCAACAAAACAGGGTGGACTAATTTGGTGAGGACATTCAATGACAAAACTGGGGGGAAAAAGATAGGATCAAAGTGAAAGAACAAATGGGATGATCTTAAAACTATTTGGAAAGACTAGGATGCACTAGTTGGAAAGGAAGGATATTGTTGTTGCTGGTGAATATGCATGCGCACCATTATCTGGTGTGTTATTAAATGACATACAAGGAAGTAAGTGCTTTCAACTTGAGCAATCATTCGAGTTTGAAACTCCTACAAATAATGAAGAGGTTGTGGATGATGATGCAAGAAAGAATACAAATGATTAATTGGATCAAATTAATCTAGAAGAACCAAAAGTAACTGAAACATGTAATTATAAAACCAGGAAAAGAAAGGGTTCAACAAGTACAACTGAAATGGAAGAAAAAACTAAATTCAATAGAAGTGGATTAGCGCAGCAATGGAGAGAAATGCAGAAGCTATGGAATCACGCTCTTCAATGATTATGGTTCAAGAGATGAAGAACTTATAGTTGACGATGATGTATTTGATTTGGCAATTTGCGGTGTAGCTCTTGCATCGGAGTATTACTTCAATTCCATAAGAAAAGGGAAATGGATAGTCCCCTCTTCTTTTTCTCGTGTGTTAACAAAACTAACTGCGTTTGCTAGACTTGTAGGTTGTTACTGCAAGTTAAGTTGCCTTATATGAACCATCCGTCCGAATTCTTGCCCTGGTTAGGCATTCAAAAAAGTGACATAGTAATTGAGTGCCTGCTGCCCTTCAGTTGAACTTATTTTCTTACTTCTTTTTAGAGAGAGGGAGAGGGAAACAGATTAAGATGAGGAGACAACATAGATTTACTCAAGAAACAGAATAACCTAATATTTAGCAGAGCAACGGAAAAGAAACAGAGAATTAACATCTACTTAAAAGCGAACCCCTCCCTTAAAGTTGGTCATTCAACAGTAGAATACCTCAAAAACCATAAACAAGTCCTTAACAACAGAACCATTAGAACAAAGACAGTAGGCAGCTTATATAAAACCCCAGCAGCAACAGCACTTCAATCCTCAATAGTCACCACCACGAAGGCGGAGCACAAGGTGGAGTGTGGATTCCTTTTGGATATTGTAATCTGCAAGGGTGCGCCCATCCTCCAGCTGCTTACCAGCAAATATGAGCCTCTGCTGATCTGGTGGGATCCCTTCTTTATCCTGAATTTTGGCCTTCACGTTGTCAATAGTGTCAGAGCTCTCCACTTCCAAAGTGATGGTCTTTCCTGTCAAAGTTTTGACAAATATCTGCATACCTCCCCTCAAACGCAACACCAGATGAAGTGTCGACTCCTTCTGTATGTTATAATCAGCAAGAGTTCGGCCATCCTCAAGCTGCTTTCCAGCAAAGATCAGCCTCTGCTGGTCTGGGGGAATCCCTTCCTTGTCTTGAATTTTGGCCTTCACGTTATCAATTGTGTCCGAACTCTCAACCTCCAAGGTGATAGTTTTTCCTGTTAAAGTCTTGACGAAGATTTGCATGCCTCCCCTCAGACGAAGCACCAAATGAAGGGTTGATTCCTTCTGAATATTGTAATCTGCAAGGGTCCTTCCATCCTCAAGTTGTTTCCCAGCAAATATCAACCTCTGCTGGTCTGGAGGAATACCTTCCTTGTCCTGGATCTTTGCCTTTACATTGTCGATGGTATCTGAGCTCTCAACTTCAAGGGTGATCGTCTTGCCCGTTAAAGTTTTAACAAAAATCTGCATGCCACCGCGTAGGCGGAGGACAAGGTGGAGGGTAGACTCCTTTTGAATATTGTAATCAGCAAGAGTTCGGCCATCTTCAAGCTGCTTTCCAGCAAAGATCAGCCTCTGCTGGTCTGGGGGAATCCCTTCCTTGTCTTGAATTTTCGCCTTCACGTTATCAATTGTGTCTGAACTCTCGACCTCAAGAGTAATGGTTTTGCCAGTAAGAGTTTTAACAAATATCTGCATGCCACCACGTAGACGGAGGACAAGGTGGAGGGTAGACTCCTTTTGAATATTGTAATCAGCAAGAGTTCGGCCATCTTCAAGCTGCTTTCCAGCAAAGATCAGCCTCTGCTGGTCTGGGGGAATCCCTTCCTTGTCTTGAATTTTGGCCTTAACATTATCAATTGTGTCTGAGCTCTCAACCTCGAGAGTAATGGTTTTTCCAGTGAGTGTCTTTACAAAGATCTGCATCTGAAATGACAACGAGAAATTATTATTCCACTTACAATCTAACTTAAATATTTAATTGTCTCAAGGAAATCTAACTTAAATATTTAATTGCCTCAATGACACCAGAACAATAGTTTCATAAAGGCACAAGCAATCTGAATGCAGTTAGGTTCTCCTATTTACTGAAACATAGTACACAACCAACCATCTATAAATCATGTAAGATATACTTAAGAGAAAAGGTACATCTGCACACAATTGAAACAAGATGGTAAAACACATCATAAAGTCTGGAAGCAAAAGCTATTATTCAATGTCAAGATTCAACTTGTATTACATAGATGATAGAACCAAGTTAAAATATTATCCATCTTTGTCCCTCCTTCAAGGACAAGAGATCGGGATGAAGCTCGCTTATGTGATTAGTCCCCTATCTAAGTTCATTTGTGATGAAATCTTTTCCTTCCAAGGCTTAAGCTTATTCTCGTTATCTGATCATCATGGATTCATGAAAAAAATGTTTATCATTAGACAGTAGACCAAGTTAGTATATGTAAGCGATATATCATGGGTCAGCAGCATCAACTCTCTAATTATATTCGTGATCGAAACAGAATTTTGATCAACCTAAATCAAAACAAGCCTATTTAACGGCAACTATCGAACCATCAAACCCTAAGGTCATCGAATTCCTAGTGAAAACTTGGGCAATATCAGTTAACCCGAAGAACCGTGCGTGACAAATCCCATCAGATTCCAATAAATCAAAAAGGGAAATGTTTTCCATAATAAGCTAAAACACCGAAAAAAAGGCAACAAACCCTAGCTCAACAAATTCATAACTTCCACAAGCAAAATCCAGAATTGACACATGAATTAATCGAAGAGCAGTGTCGATTGCAGTTATTCATCATGTTTTGATAAATAGAACACAAAAATACCTCAAAGGACAATATAATCTGACATGTTTCTCAACAAAAAACACAAATAGATCAATTCAAATCGCAAAAATTAAGTAAGAGAGAAAAGGAAGAAGTTACCTTGAAAAAGAGTCGGGAGAAAGTTAGCTTGTTTTGCAAAAGGAGAGAAGAATTTGTTTGTGAAGTTGCGAATGGAACGAAAGGGAAGAAGAGTGAGTTTATATAGGCGATGTATTGGCCTGAAATAGCGTGAAGGAATGGTCAAAGTCGGCTTATTAGTTTCCCTAGGAGTTAGGTTAGGGATAGAATACTGGCTCGCCTACGCCAATCTTTCTATCGAATGTTCCGGAAAAGACGAGGGAAAAAACTTACTAGTCTATGCTGGTGTCATAAAACCCGAAAAATCTAAATAGCAAAGCGAATGAAATTGATAATTTTTTTTTTGATTATTTTAGATATGATTTTGGTATTGGTTTTGAATTTTAAAAACCGACAAATTTGATTTCATTTTGATTTTAATTAAAATAATTGAAAAAACGAACCAAATTGATATATATATATATATATAAAGTTTCTAAAATTTTATTGTACATGTTAGTCATTTGTATATTTAGTTCTTTGCTATTATAATAATCTAATTCGTTGTCTTTATATTCTATTTTGATTGGTAGTTTTTTTTTGCTAAGTACAAGAATTTATTTCATGTTAAAAATAATCGATTTTTAATTGAGTACTTAAATTATTCATCTCTATTTAATTCAATTACCATCAATACATGTTGGTAAATGATGGATTTCTCAAAAAGTAATTGATTTGATAGCGTTACGTTGAAAGTGTAGTCGTCGGAATGCGCGTTTGATAGTGTATGTCTCATATTTAAAAAAAAAACACAGATAAATAACCGAAAACACAAAAAAAATCGACAAATACTAAATCGATAAAAAACTGTAGTTTGGTTTGGTTCCAATATTTGAAAAACTAACTTACTTGGTTTGGTTTCCTTTTAGGGAAAAATCGATCCAAACCGAACAATAAACACCGCTAGCTGGGGCTAGGGCTATGCTAATTGTTAAACCATAGTTTCTTTAATAGAAGGACATATTCCTTGATTTTTCTACATATGTTTTATGTTCTCCCTAAAAGGGGAATGAGAAGATCTTTTATTCACCCGATATCTTTCCCCGCGAATAAAGAATTTGCAGTGAGATTTTTTTGTAATTTTAAACTATCGAAAAATTATTATTCTTTCATTCTAATTTATTTGGTACTAGTTGACTAGGTCAAGTTTAAAAATGAAATAACTATTATTGACACATAAGGTTAATATATAAATATTATCCATCTAGTGAGGGGCATACTAGGGGCGTCAATGGATACCTAAAAATCGATCGAACCGTACCGTGCCAAACTCATATTTAGGTGTCTTTTAATAAAATTGTTAGGTTTTTATATAAATTTATAATCATACCGATAATTAGGGTAGGTTTTTTATTTTATAAAAATGAACCGAAAAATACCAAACGTACATAATAAATTTACATGTGAAAAATATATTTATATATTAATTTTAAAAATAATAAAGCATTAATTTTTTTCGTGGGTCATGGAATTATGAAAATGATTACAAGCCAACAAGTAATTAAACTCAAAATTCTAATTCCCAAACCTATTATGCTACTACTATTGGAACCAAATTATTTCCAACATATTCACTAGCAAGCTAAGACACAAGGTATTGTAGTGATTATGAGTAAAAAACTACAATGTATTGAATATGTTTTCTTTCGTATGATTTAGATTTATCTTTTTGAATATTCAATCTTCTATAGACTTTATTCTTGAATCTCAGTCCCAACATAGTTAATATATTTTCACTCGTGTGATTTATATTTTCTTTGAATTAATTTGCTTAGTTTCTTGTAGGCTGTTGTAGAATAGTTGATGGACCGATATGATTGGGACGATTTCGAAAATTTTGGTTATTATACATGATAGTATAACCGAAAAATTGGTGTGGTACAATTTTTTTAAAATAACCGGCCGAATCAAACTATTAACATCCCTGAGGCATGCCTATCATATCAACCCTCATAAGAATATCTTCTTAAGGGAAAAGTATGAATATAAACATTAGGGTTTTTTATATTAAAGATTATTTTTATTTGTGAGATGAACAAGAAAGAAATTGGTATCAAACAAATTAAGACAAAGAAAATACTTATTTTTTAATATGAAAAAATTAGCACTATCTATATTTTTTTTGGTAACAACTGTGAATATTACCGTGAATAACAAAATGAATACACTTAGAGAGCACTTAAGTTCATAACGTATTATGAATGTTAAGCATCTAAACAAACACCATATACATATAAGCCTCATAAAAAAATACCCTCCAACTATGTGTCTTGTTTTACCTTCTAAGTGAACCTATTCTTTCAATAATTCCCTTTTAATCTATCCTACTACCTCTTTAGTATCTACAATTATGCATTTGAATTGCTTTCAATTTTTGGCTCTTCAAGTATGGTAGAACATTGCTACAAAAAGGTTGTCGCACCTCTTTTTTGGATTGTTTCAATCGTTTCTTCTTTATATTTGCTAGTGTCTACTCTATGTCTCCTTCATGTAATTGCACATTTGTCCATTGTATGAGCTCTGGTCTGACAATCTTTAACCAGTGACATTCTACAAACAAATGCTTGTTTGTCTCAACAGCTTGGGCCTCACATAAGCAACAATATACATTCTCTACATGTACATTCATTTTTAGCAACAGTCATCCTTGTGATATATGGCATATTGAACAATAGCAAATGGGGCACTCTCTTCTCTTTTGGGGCACGTTAAGCGTGCTTTGCTAACAAGCGCTGATCGAAAATGGGGAGAGGAAAACCAAAACGGACTGCGACAAAGGTTCAATTAGCGGAATTCATTGCATCATGAATCAGAATGAAAGTTTGGGAAGAAATTCTCGACAAACAGGAACCCTAGGATGCGGAAAGGGGAAGACATAGATAGTGTCTAATTCTGAAGGAGCTAGTGCCATGAAGATGAATTCACCACACAATTTAAGGATTTTGAGCCTTAGTATGGTGAATTTCACGCCTAAATCTGTTGGTGTGGTGATTGGTATCGTAAGCCAAGCGGAAACCACTGTTTCATTAAATGTTAATGTTCCACTAGCGAAAACAGTGAGTATCCAAAATGAGAATAGTACGACGGTGCAAGGAGTATTAAATCAAGAGGTTGCTACAAGCAAAATAATCCAAGTGGAAGAGCAAAAATAAAAGGAACAGAGTACTACTAATGCACCAGTCCAGGAGATAACAAAGCCAGATTCTAGGAAGGGTGAAAAAACTTGGGCAAATTTGTTTACTAGTAACAGGATGGCTGCAAGGGGAATCGATCTAGTATTCATACCTCCTATGATTCAAGATGGAGTCAAGAAAGTGCAATTACATCAGGAGGAGATGGAAGCTAAAAATGTGAAGTGGCAGAAGGCTATTATACTGTATGTTATTGGGGATTCACCATCACTAGGAGCCATGGAGCGATTTATAGCGTCACAGTGGAACTTTGCTGCTAAGACAAAAATTTATTACCATAATGAAGGGTATTTTGTTATCCTGTTCAATAACATGGAAGATAAAAATAAGGCGTTTGTCGCGCCCCCTTTTTCTCGCGAAATCGGGTTTATGACATTGGTTGAGACAACTCATTCCTTTTGGAAAAGGGGTCTTGCGTTTTTTAATAGTCGCCACCTAACGATTTTTAAGGTGCGTTAAGGCACCTAAGGGGGTTCATATATAACTATGTTGATAACCAGAGACAGGGTAAGGACTTGAATTATCCTAAGGGGAAGGTGTTAGGCACCCATCATGATCCACAAGTGTGGTTCCCGGCAAAACAACTTTTGTGAATTTGTACAACAAATAAACAAGTAGGGCTCAAATAAATGGGGGATTTAAGTCTAAGTACAGAGGTTTGAAAAATAGTTAATGAAAAGCTAGCCTTTGAAAGGATTACAATCTGAACACATTTATGAAAATAAAATGATATCCTAGGTTTGTTTATAATATGGGTCACATCAATGCAATACCCGGTATGATACTCCTCGAAGAGGGGATACACGTGGTATTAGTGCACCAGTCATCATATCCATATCTACCCTTTCCCACCTCGTGAAGGTAACTAAAGCGAGTGTTGCTCTCGACCTCTATTTCATGTTGTTACCCGTCTCTTCCTATCAGTCCTGGAGGAATTTAGGACTCCTATCCTATAAAAGGGGGGGGGGGGGGGG
>ML284960.1:766-35350 GCA_005239495.1 Nicotiana undulata
TTCAAGGGGCAGCTAGAGGAGTTATTGACCAAGGGTTTCATCAGGCCTAGTGTATCGCCTAGGGGTGCTCCTGTGCTTTTCGTGAAAAAGAAAGATGGGTCTTTGCGTATGTGTATTGACTATCGCCAGCTGAACAAGGTAACTATCAAGAATAAGTATCCTCTGCCTCGCATTGATGATTTATTTGATCAGCTTCAGGGTGCGCGTGTGTTCTCCAAGATTGACTTGAGATCGGGGTATCACCAGTTGAGGATTCGGACTTCTGATGTTCCGAAGACTGCATTCCGCACCAGATATGGTCACTATGAGTTCTTGGTGATGTCTTTTGGCTTGACTAATGCCCCAGCAGCTTTTATGGATTTGATGAATAGGGTATTCAGGCCTTATATTGACTCGTTCGTTATTGTTTTCATTGATGATATTTTGATTTATTCGCGGAGCTTGGGTGAGCATGAGCAGCATTTGCGGGTAGTGCTTCAGACCTTGCGAGAACAGGAGCTATATGCTAAGTTCTCCAAGTGCGAGTTCTGGCTAGAGTCCGTAGCGTTCTTGGGCCATATAGTATCAGGTGAGGATATTAAGGTTGATCCACAGAAGATTGAGGTGAGGCAGTTCAGAGTTGGCCTCGCCCTACTTCAGCTACGGAGATCAGGAGTTTTCTGGGTTTGGCAGGTTATTATCGTCCCTTAGTCGAGGGATTTTCTTCTATTGCCGCTCCATTGACTAGATTGACCAAATCGGCGCATTTCCTTCCTGTGGACACTACTTATACTACAGAGAAGTTGGTTCAGCTCTATATTCGTGAGATCTTCAGGTTGCATGGCGTGCCACTATCTATCATTTCAGATCGAGGTCCTCAGTTCACGTCACACTTCTGGAGAGCTTTGCATCGGGAGATGGGTACTCGATTAGACCTCAGTTCAGCTTTTCACCCTCAGACTGACGGCCAGTCAGAGCGTACAGTTCAGATTCTGGAGGATATGCTCAGGGCTTGTGTGATTGATTTCGGAGGTCAGTGGGACCAGTTCTTGCCTTTGGCAGAGTTTGCATATAATAATAGTTATCAGACCAGCATCCAGATGGCTCCATTCGAGGCTTTATATGGTCGGCGATGCCGTTCTCCGATTGGGTGGTTTGAGCCTGGTGAGGCTAGGCTATATGGTACTGACATGGTCAGGGATGCTTTAGAGAAAGTGAAGATTATCCAGGAGAGGCTTCGCACGGCTCAGTCGAGGCAGAAGAGCTACGCAGATTAGCGGGCTCGAGATGTAGCGTTTATGGAGGGGGATCCGGTTATGCTAAGAGTTTCGCCGATGAAGGGCGTCATGAGATTCAGGAAGAAGGGAAAGTTGAGTCCTAAGTATATAGGCCCATTTGAGGTGTTAGAGCGAGTTGGTGATGTTGCTTATAGACTTGCTTTGCCTCCAGCGCTATCAGGAGTTCATCCAGTTTTTCATGTTTCGATGCTTCGGAGGTATCTCGCAGACTTCTCCCATGTGATCGATTATAGTACTATTCAGCTAGACGAGCAGTTGGGCTATGAGGAGGAGCCTGTGGCTATAATTGATAGGCAGGACCGCCAGTTGAGGTCCAAGACAGTTTCAGCGGTTAGGGTCCAGTGGAGGGGCCAACCAGTTGAGGAGGCGACTTGGGAGTCCGAGCAGGATATGCGGGACAGATATCCACAGCTATTCAGCACATCAGGTACTTTTGTAGACCCGTTCGAGGTCGAACGTTTGTTTAAGAGGGGGAGAGTGTAACGACCCAGTCGGTCGTTTTGTGTGTTGCGACTCCGTTCCCGTAAATGACTCTTACCATAGCGGCTACTCGTGTCTTATTATTTGTGTGGGGGGGGGGGAGGGGGGCAGGTAGTTCGAGATTCAGAAGTGATTTAGACAGTTCAGGAACACTTGGTTCCTGAAGGCTAGCCTTTTTGGCTAATTTTGGTTCCGAGTAGTATTTTGAGCAAACGACCTCGGAATCGAGTGCTGACAGCTCCAACAGCTCCGAATGATGATTTCGGACTTGAGCGAATGTTCACCTCGGGTTTCTGATGACCCGAGAGTATTTCGGCACCTGAATTGGAATTCAGGATTTCATAAGATTTAGAATTCAGCCTAGAATTGGACCTCATGATATCATGGTCCGAATGGAATTTCGNTGTACCTACCGTCTTTTTTTTGGGATCAATATCAGCAATGCAGTTCATCCAACGATAAACTTAATCCGAATTATAGAGCTACGACACAATCAAACCCGAACGAACAAAATGTTGAATTGAATCGTACCAGTCTCTACTGGGGGTTATTACTCATTTTTGTACTTGCTGTTTTATTTTCCAATTATTTCTTCAATTAAGAAAACGAAAGAGAATAAATAAGATTCTCTTAGCTCATTCGGAAGGATCTCATAATTTAATTATCCATGACTGTTTATGTCTCTAGCATGACCACTTGATGAAATCTGGAGGGAAGTGGGGTAAATGGCCGATACTACTGGAAGGATTCCTCTTTGGATAATAGGTACTGTAACTGGTATTCTTGTAATCGGTTTAATAGGTATTTTCTTTTATGGTTCATATTCCGGATTGGGTTCATCCCTGTAGTAATCGAATGAATTGAGTTGTCAACATGAAAGCGTAAGAACTCAACGGGATTCCCAGCATCTCGTAGAAAAAGAGTATGTAATGTAGATTTTTTAGAAGGGTCTAAATAAGACAAAGGAGTTTTCATAATTTAATTTTTTTGATCATAAATAATCGCTAACAAGAATTTGGTTCTTTTGAGAGATACGATCGGGAGGAGCTAATTCAAACCCCTCCGGTAAAATAAGAACAGCCCCCACGTTCAACCCCCTAAATAGGAAGAGGGCNTTTTGATGGCTGTTTCTGGGCTATTTGGATAGATTAAGATCCTTTCATGTAGGAGAGTCTTTGATGGACTCGGATCCTTTGCATGATTTCATGTGAGGAGCCTTCTAGTTTGGATGATGTTTTGAGTGTTCCAAGAGTTCGAGCGAGTCTTTCTTACGATTTGGGACTTGTTGGTATAATTTGTCGGGGGCTCGGGTGGGCCCAGGGGACTCCCGGACCCCAATCGAGATAAAAACCCAGCAATTAATAGCTGGTGGGGGACTGTTTCTGGTGTGACCGCCCTTGCGGTCCATCAGCCGCAGGCGCGAGGCTCGCACCAGCGGCCAATCCATCGCAGGAGCGGCCTAGGTCGCAGGGGCGACCCTTCCTCTCGCTGCCGCGGCTCCGTAGGAGCGGACAAAAGTCCGCAAGAGCGACCTCCCCCAGGGCCCAGGCCCATCGCAGGCGCGGCCAATTTTACGCAAGTGCGAGTCCGCACCCGCGATCCAAGGGCCGCAGGAGCGAGAACTTCTGGGCAGTTCTATAAAAGGCCCACTCCATTAATTTTCTTCCCAAACTCGTTTTTCCTCCATTGTTAAGACCCCCAAGAGCTCCAGATAAGTGTTAGCAAGTGATTAACTCAGGTAAGTGATTCTTTGTCTTCCCGCATGTTTATAACTTCGATTCTTGAGGAATTCCACTTTCATAAATCAAGAAAATTCGTAAGAGGGTTTGGGAAAAATAGAGGGTTTTTGAGAAAATTCAAAAACTGATTTTTGAGCTATTATAGGATGATTAATTGAGTTAATCTTGATCCTTAGACGACGTATAGCACATTTCTTCAAGAATCATAATTTTCTGGACGCCAAGGCTCGGAGTTGAAGACACCAATTGCGAGCCATCGAGGGTAATTTGGAGGGCTCATGTGTCTTGTCGATTTGTCCATAGACCGGAGGAGTACTTGTCCAGGTGAGTCTCCTTTCCAAACTTTGTAAGGGGGAAACGTCCCCTAGGCTCCTTGTTGCTAATTGTGATTGTTGAGGGGGCTGCGTACGTACCACGTGACGAGAGTCCGTACGTGGCATCTATACTGTATGTTGGGTAGCCGTAGGACCCACGAGCATGTTCTAGCTGTTTGTTTGATATTATCTGATGCTTTGTACAAGTTATTTGCCGGTATATGATGAAATGGAGCTATGATAGCTTTGAATTAAATGTACATATTATCCAGATAAGAATTATGAATTTCATCAATTGATTAATTGTGTTACTCCTGATATAATTGATAAAGAGAACGGAGTAAATGAGATAAATCTTGATCCTGAGCTGTTGAGCAAAAATGAAGGTGATTGTAAATCCTTCCTATACTTGAATTATTCCACCATGGTGATATTATGAGAAAAGAGGATAATATGATATAAAATCCTAACTTTGACTATCAAGAGAGATGCGAATATCCGATCCCGTTGAGCATTGATGAGTCGGTACCATGGTGTCTACATATACACATATATATGCATTCATGCATTCATGGCCCCCGAGTCACAGGTATGATTCGTGATCGGGGAGAACTTATATTTTCATTACTAGCCCCTGAGTCACAGGTTTGATTCGTGATCAGGGAGGAATTACACTTATTTTCATCAGCCCCTGAGTCACAGGTTTGATTCGTGATCAGGGAGAAATCAGACTTATTTTACCAGCCCCTGAGTCACAGGTTTGATTCGTGATCAGGGAAGAATTATACTACTATTTTTATCGGCCCCCGAGTCACATGTATGATTTGTGATCGGGGAGGGTTTTACTTTACATTATTGGCCCCGAGTCACAGGTATGATTCATGATAGGGAGAGTATATATATATGTATGTCATTTTCCCCCGAGTCGCAAGTATGATTCGCGAGCGGGGAGAGATATTGGCCCACGAGTCGCAGGTATGATTCGCGAGCGTGGAGATCTACTTTATCGATTCAGCGCACGAGTTGCAGATATGATTCGCGAGCGTGTGTAGCTTTATGATCGAGTCAGTCCTTATGACCCACCCTTATGACTTCGGCCGATAGTCTTGTCCGTGTCGGTTATATATATGCATACATGCATTTGCATTGAGTTGGGATCGTACGATGGTGGGTTGAGAAATGATACTGAGTATTGGAAAGTGAACAATTGAGATAATAAGATAAGACATTTCAGATAATGAGAAAGAAAACAAGTGATACATATGATCAGCTTACAAAGAAAGGTTATGTTTGAGATTAGTTACCTGTTTGTTGATTACATGCCCATATACTTGATGTATTTTCTCACATGATTTATTGCTCGGCGTGTACCTTATTTTATTATGTACTGGACCTTAGTGGATATGTATTCTACCTCTCGTCACTACTCTTTACGAGTTTAGACGGGATACTCACTGGGTACATATTTGTTTATATGTACTCATGCTGCACTTTCTTTCTTTTCTGCACTTGGTTGTGCAGGTCTTGAGGCTGGTCCGTCTGGTCGTCAGTCTGCTGATAGATATTGATCGTGGTGTCACTCCATACGGTGAGCTGTCCTCTTGGCGCCATCCTGACAGCACCCCTGGAGCCTTCTAGTTTCATTTTGCTCAGTCTTTTGTCCCAGACTTTGGCTTGTATATTTATGTATATATATATTTCAGTTATGGTATCTATGTAGCCGCCCATTGACACCGTGACACTAGTCCTGGCACACACTTGTTGTAGTTATGTTGGGTTTCGGGGTTGTACATATTTGGCCTAGTTGTGGTTCAGCTTGTATCTACGACCTTACCTCATATCGCTGCTACATTACGCATTTTTATTTGTTATAAATTGTAAATAACTGGAATAATCGAGTTCTGGGGTAGTAACTCCTGGGGATTTATATGTTGGCTTGCCTAACCTCGCCGTTAGGTGCCATCACGACCTGAACCAGGATTTGGGTCGTGACAGTGGTTCTCAGTTGTCACGTGGTGTAGCCGCGATGGGCTTAAGGGTAAGTACCTTTGCCTTCTTTTCTTTGTGACCCTTTACCCTTACTAATCCTTTCTCCTCTTTTCGCAGACTTACATGCTGGAAGTTGAAAGTGCTCGTAGGCCGACCACATGGGGGGGGGGGGGGGGGGGGGGGGGGGGGGGGTCGAACCGAAAAACTCAACCTTTCGGAGCGGACCAATCTTCTGTGCCGTCCCCCCTCCCGTAGGGCTGAGACGAGGGCCAAAAGTTTTCAGAAAATGGTCGAGAAGTATCAGCGGTATCGTAACAGATGTCGTGAGTTGCGTGAGCGGCTTAGAGCGGGTGCCGATACCCAGTCTACTAGGGAGGAGTTGGATTGAAGGGATGGGGATTTGATGCGGTCTATTCGCAGGTGCAGTGAGCTTGAGAATCTACTTCACGCCAAGAATGAGGAGTTCGAGGTGGGCAAGGGGGTCGCCGCAAAGTGCGAGGACCTTCAGGCCAGAGTGCGGTCATTGCAAGCTGAGCTTGAACAGAGTGCTGCCAGGGTGGAGGCTCTCTGTGCAGAATGGGCGGAGAAGATGGCCGAATCTGAAGGGAAAATGGTCGTGTTGGAGCAAGCCTAGCGTGCTTGAAAGTTAGCTTTGGCGAGGACAGCAGCGCTAGAAGACACCATCCGCGTCCTCAGATCCGATCAGGAGTCTGAAAGAGAGAAGACCACATTGAGGGAGGCCAGGCTCGGGGAGCGCATCCGTGATATTGACCAAGGAGCTTCGAGTTTGGGAGACCGGGTCCTTGCCCTCGAGGCTGAGAAGGCACGACTATTGGCTCAGGTTGAATCTACCTCTGCCTCCGCCCCTCGCCACTTGCATGAGCTATGGGTTTATGCTGAGGCCCAACGAGACATATACAAGGGTTTGTGGGAAGCGGGAAGTGTTTCTGAGGCTGCCTTTGAGGGCGCTCGGACGAGGGAACGCGAGGCTCGTGTCAATTGTGGCTATGACCCCACGTCATCGGAGGCTGGTGGGAGTGCTGATGTTGAAGACGAGCTTTCTGATGACGATGATGATGAGGACATCGGTGGAGATGACGCCGAGTGAGAGCGTTGTTATAGATTTTATGCTTAGCTTTCCTTTTTTCCTTTTTTAAATATGTTTTTGTTTGTTTTTGTTTCTTCTTTTTCCCCCCTTTTTGTGGGCCTGTTCTGGCCTTTTGTAAGATGCAATTGTTGCGCTTGTGTATTCGAACGAGACGATTGCTCTGCCTTTATTTGTTTATATCTTCTTTGTTTGTTTTCGATTGGCTTTTCTTTCGCTGCATACTCTTGTGTTGACTTTCAGACTTTATTGTGACGAGTCCTTGAGTCAGACTGCGGTCACTTTGGGCATGTGACTTCGGTCGAGGCTGATTTCTGATTTGTGCTGTCTAATTTCTTTGTGGTGTTGTTCTTGATAGGCTGCTCATAGGCTGACTCTAGGACGACCTTTAGCCAGGCGTAAAAAAGTTCTAGCGATATCGAATTTTAGTGTAGGGTGTGAAGTTGTGCGAGGAATGTTGCATATTATTTTGGTCATTCGGTTCATTGGAGAACGCTTACACATTCCGTTCAGCACATGCATTTGAGAAGTTCTTTGTCTGCCTAGTCCCTTCATCGGTCTGGCTGGAGTAGTCGATAGACGGAGCGATGAATATACTGATTGAACTTCGGGGCGGCTCCTTCATCTTGGACAAAGTTGGTTTCGTCTTGTACGTTCGAACAATATCGAGATTCGATAGTTTTCATTGGGCGATGGCCGATGACCGTAAGGGTGTCCCAACAAGCGAGGTTGAAATGATAACCCCTTGCAATAGTCGAGCAAGACCGAGATTTCTTTTCACATGGCGACAGCAAATGTCCATAAGGGTGTTAATTCGAATGAAGTCGAACTGATATCCCATTGTAAAGTCGAGCGAGGTTGAGTTTTCCTTTGATTTGGCGGCGGCCGATGGCCGTAAGGGTGTTATTTCGAACGAGGTCGAAATGATAACCCATTGTAAAGTCGAGCGAGGTCGAGCTTTCCTTTAATTTGGCGGCGGCCGTTGGCCGTAAGGGTGTTATTTCGAACGAGGTCGAAATGATAACCCATTGTAAAGTCGAGCGAGGTCGAGCTTTCCTTTAATTTGGCGGCGGCCGTTGGCCGTAAGGGTGTTATTTCGAACGAGGTCGAAATGATAACCCATTGTAAAGTCGAGCGAGGTCGAGCTTTCCTTTAATTTGGTGGCGGCCGATAGTCGTAAGGGTGTTATTTCGAACGAGGTCGAAATGATAACCCTGTATTGTCTTTTTGTAGGACGCCACTCGTCGCCGTATTATTTACACATGTACTGTAGCGAGTCCCCCTCGCTTAGTTTTACTTCCATTGGAGAGTACTGTGTTTCGTGGGCGAGCCCCAATTCCCTTGATTTTGCTTTTGTTGGAGAATACTAGGCGCCTTATGGGTGAGTCCCAGCCTGCTGAATTTTGCTTTTATTGGATAATATCGGGCGCCTCGTGGGCGAGTCCCAACTCGCTGAATTTTGCTTTTATTGGAGAATACTGGGCGCCTCATGGGTGAGTCCCATCTCGTTGAATTTTGCTTTTATTGGAGAATACTGGGCGCCTCACGGGTGAGTCCCTCTTTGGCGCAACTCCAGAAGTGTTCACGTCCCTGTTCCGTACCAACAGAAGAACGTGATAAGTCAAAACATAATGAAGTTTTGTTACCTTGGCTCCGCGAGCCGGAGGAAGGAGGGATTGCGTTGCACGGCCACTTGCTTCGCCCTGTGTCCCAACGATGGTTCCAGGTCCGGTGGCCGTACTTGGCCTCGTCGTTAGTTGCGCCCTGGTTCCTCATGGTTGGAATCTTTGACGCATATTTGCTCGTTGGGATATTGAGGCCGAGTCCCAGTCCGAATCCGTCAGATATGCACGAATAAGGAAAACATGTCATACTCTGTTAACAAATCACCTAGTATATGGGGGTATGAAGGTGGGGCAAGATGTGTCCGCTATTTCAAGGGTCACGCAACAGGCTATTGTCCCTTACCAAGGGGTGGAAGAGCAAGCCGGTGTGTAAGACTTATACGTCGAACGTGATCACGGTCATGCCAAGTGCATGGCAGCCGTGATTCTGCTTTTGCCATGCATATGACGAGCCCCACTTATTGTCATGTGAAGATCTAAGCTAGATTAGATCAGTTGTTTTAACCGCTTGTTTTTTATACATATTTTTGGTCGGTTTTGGGATCTAGAGGGAACTAAATTTTGATTAGGAAGTCCCCACAGACGGCGCCAAATTGTTTGCACAAAAAATATAGCAAACTTTTTGCTAAACCAATTAATGAAGAAAACAGAGGGTAAATCCTAATCAAACATAATTAACTCTAGATAAAATCATAATGAACATGAACATCGAGTGAAATCAAGTTTACATAACTCTTCTGATATTTACAAAAGGCACCAAGCATGAATGGCAAGCTTACATCGTTGGTGCGTCATCCTATACTCGTAAGTACGGGTGTACATAGGTCGGGTTAGTTCGAATTTTCTAATTACCAAACCAAACCAATTGTATCGGGTTATTAAAATTAAATACCAAACGAAATCAATAAAGTCGGGTTTTTTAGTCTCAATTTTTCTCGGGTTTTTTGGGTTTTCGGGTTCTTTTGGGTTCGGTTTTTCCCCCCATAAAGTCTTCAAAGCACAAAATGTAAAATTTGTGCTCCACATATTTCTTTAATCCTAGTAAGACAGAATTATATAAGGGGTTTTCAATAAATAACATAAATATGAGATGAGTCATGGCATTATACTAAAATATTCAACAATAAAGATAATAATCGCATAAAATAAATATTATTAATAAGTCATAATGTAAACAAACATAATTTAAAATTATGACTAATAAGTACTATTATTTACATGACTAACCACTAAAAGAAAAATAAGTTATACATTTTATCTAAACAATGAAAAAACTAAAAAATAGATATCCAACACTATTTTCATTCATAGTACAATCGAATTGAATGTCTTTAATTAGCATTAGTATTGATTTGATTTTGGTTTAAGATTTATTTGAGTTACTAACATTTATGTACTATAAAACTTATTGGAGCATCCAAAAATTATAAGCCCAAACTTGAAATAATACGTTAAAAGATAAAACTACGAAAAAGTTTCAGAAATATTTATAAACTACATACTACCATAAATATTTTTATGTATTAAATATATTTAAAACTTCTATACATATAATGTCGGATTAGTTTGGTTCGGTTTGACTTTTTTTAGTTAAAACCAAACCAAACCAAATATGATCGGGTTTTTTTCCCTAACATCAAACCAAATCAAACCAAACCATAGTCGGGTTTTTCCCCCCCGGATTATCGGGTTGGTGTAGTTTGTCGGTTTCATTTGTACGCCCCTACTCGTGAGGATGAAGGAAGGAGGAATGCTTCTTCATGGATGCTGGATCGATTGTTACTGAATCAGCTGCGGAGGCCCATAGGGCCTCCTAGATGTTGGTTGTTCCCCTCGTTAGAGATTCTCCTTCGATCTTCTGATCCAGTGTTCAGATTTTCTCCCCTTTCTGGTCTTCTTACTTCTTATTTATACTTCCCATGTTCGCGTTTGTCCAGTGGTTCTTAACCAGCGGGTTCTCCGTTGGTGCTGTTTTTCCCCCCTTTACTTCACGATAGGCGTTTCACTGTGCAAACTCATCATTGGCTCGATCTCGGGTATGGCCGAGATAGTTGGTGGGATCGTATCTTACGAACGTGAGCACAACTCAGTCGACCCTTACTGCTTCCTTTAACGTCGATCTTATGGACAGATTTTGACCCATACACCTGTCCCACAACTGATATGAAACAAACTCGACACAGTTTGTGTTTACGCTACTGGCCTCAAAGGTTTATTTTCTTTATGCTTAATGAACTTTTTGTGCATAATCTAATTTGAGACACTAAGAAGCTCCATCTTCAAATGGGAGTTGTGTCTGCAATCACATACTTCTCCTCAAATGGTTTTTTTTCTCCAGTTCAAATATAAACTGAAAGATATAGTTTTTTTTCCCAGTTCAAATATAAACTAAAAGATACGCCCTCTATCCCATTTTATGAGCATCCAATTTTTGATTAAAATTTTCAAAGTTTTAAAAATAAAATATACATATTTAAAAATCACGTGAAAATACTATCTCTTAGAATAATTTAAAATTATTAAAAAGAGTATGAAAATATTATTATAAAATATTTTTTGAGTCCCCGAATATTAATAATTAAACATAAAAAGGGA
Source organism: Nicotiana undulata (assembly GCA_005239495.1). Taxonomy (NCBI): domain Eukaryota; kingdom Viridiplantae; phylum Streptophyta; class Magnoliopsida; order Solanales; family Solanaceae; genus Nicotiana; species Nicotiana undulata. The sequence goes on from ML284960.1 coordinate 11,891, forward strand.
TAGAGGGAGTATAATGAAAAGACACGATGTTTTTGGTTAGTCCGCCGTACCATACCAGGCCAAGCTGCATATGAAAGGGTACTAGAATTAGCAACTTCACCACTTTATTGTGCAATTATCACTTCCTTTGTTTCTACTTTATAAGTCTACACTGAGACAAATTAGGCACAAGAGATAAGCCCACATGGGATCAGTTGAAACAAAGTGCTAAATTAAAGCGGACCATTATATCATGTGGCTACTTATTGCCCATTTGAATTCCAAAAGGGATCAAAATGAAGACCAACTGATGAAATCAAAGGGATTGCCCTTGATTCAATTATCTTGATCCTCACACTATAACCATTCACCGTTCCCTTTTCTAGCCTGTGAAGTTTCTTGTATCCTATTGTGGTTCCATTTGCAATTTTAATCCCATCCACATAAATTTCATGCTTTTTGATCCTTTGACCTAGCCCTATTGCTTCTTGAATTCTTACCACATTAAATCTCAATGGTTTGTCCTTCGCTTTGAACTCAATCCAATGCTCATCTTTATCTTGATCTCTTGGAGCCCAATATGTCCACAAATGGTCATTGTCCAGCACGTTTTTGGGTCCAAAACCTCCATTTTTACCACCCCTCTGACTACTTGCTTTGATCGAACACTTGGTGGCCAAATTGGTGGAGAATATTGTGTCAATTGCACTTGTAAATTCTTTGAGCCTTTGCACGTCGCTGTCAGATATTAATCCTTGTGTATTAGGAGGCACATTAAGTAGCAATACGCAATTTCTTCCAACGGACTTGTAATAGATTTCGAGCAAATCGCTTAGGTTCTTTGGTGCTTGTGATTTATGCCAAAACCATCCCTTTCGAATGGATACATCACATTCTGGTGGTAGCCAATCTGTCCCTTTTGGATCTCCACTGTTGAGATAACTGCATTTTGTTTAGCAAAGAAAGCATTTAGCACTATATTTTATAAAGTATTGATATCACTCAGTTTTTATAAAAGGAATCCGTTCCCATTAGCACTCTATTTCCTCAGCTTTTCTAATGACTACTTCCTCCGATTCAAATTAGATGAATTATTTTTCCTTTTAGTATGTTGCAAAATAAATAACATATTTTTAAATTTGAAAATAATTCAACTTTAAACTCTCCATTTTATCTATTTTAATTTTATAATCATACAAATGTCATGACCCATACCCCTTAAATTTTTAAGATCATAAATTTAAATTTTTTTTTTTTTCTTAAGCTCTGCACCTAATCAGAGTACTGAGGTACATCTTGAACAGCATAGAGTAATAATTTTCCATTTGTACTCTATGAAAATGTCCCACCAAGTGACTGGACGTAACAACCACAATCTAATAATTGACACGTATCTTCTTGCTTTTCATACAAAGGGTAGTTGACGTATATTGTTTCCCAGTGACGTCTTTTCCTCTAACCGAAACTCAGTTTTTTTCAATATTAATCAATACACCTAGCACAAACAATATTAAGGAAAATAATTGTATTTAGGTTAGGAAAATACAGTTTACGTACTCAGCGTTGCTACTGCCAATAGACAGTAATGTTCGATTAATGGTGGACCAACTTGTGCTTCCGGCGAATCCGTCCTCATTTCCGACCCATCGGACGCCGGGGCCGGCATCGGAAAATATGTTGATTGTGCTTTGCAACTCCCTCACCATTGCGAACCAATCATCGAAGTAGTAAGTCATATTTGGTGCGTTCGAACCCTTTGCTCCATCAAACCATATCTCTTTAACATCTCCATATCTTTCAACCATTAAAAACAAAATTATTAGTTCCATTATTCTTTTTTTTTTTAAGCAGCAGGTAATTAACCATCTATAAAGAGTGAAACTAGTAACCTAAAAAATTAGACGTGCTATCTGGTATAACATGTTAAAATATACTGATAGTATGCAAAAAAAATTATTAATAGCATGTCAATGTATATATAGGTCAACTCTTTTTCTTTTTTCTAAAGGACTTCCTTATCCTATAATTGTCAATGAATAATGATGCCAGAGCAGCTGCAGTAAGTATATATATCGTCACATCGCCTCCGACATGTAACATGTGGAATTGAAACTTAACTTGACAAAGTAAGAGGGGAAAAGAATCAAGGCTTACTTATTGAGAAGTTCTTGTAATTGAGCCAAATAGTGTTCATTGTACTCCTTATTTTTACCATATCTCTTATCATGTCGATCCCATGGCGAAAGGTACAAACCGACGTCCACGCCACGAGCCTTGGCCGCATTGACAAACTCTTGAACCACATCACCTTGACCATTCTTCCAAGGACTTCTAATGACTGAATGATCAGTGTATTTAGAAGGCCATAAGCAGAAACCGTCGTGGTGTTTAGCTGTGAGTATAATAAGTGACACTCCTGCTTGGACAGCCGTGTCAACCCATTGGTTGGCATCTAGGCGGGTCGGGTTAAAAATAGCAGGATTTTCATGTCCGGTGCCCCATTCCCTATCCATGAACGTGTTGACACCAAAATGAAAGAACATTATGAGTTCTCTTTGCTGCCATTTTAGTTGAGCGTAATTTGGTAACGGAAGAATTGGCAATGGAGGTGGTGTTATTTTCACTTCTTGGCTAGGAAATATCAAATGCAATAAGGTGAAAGTTGTAATGATTAGACATGACATAGAACTATAAGGCTTAGCCATGAAATGTTTGCAATGGTCATCTAATAATTCAGTTGTGAATAAGATAAATATGGAGAAGCTCCAAGTGGGGACCTTTTCCTTTTCTCTTTTTGTGTGGTGTACCATATAAGGAGATTCTTTAGTAGAAGCTCCAAGAATAAAAGGAGGGAGAAAAGAGGAGAAATCTTGAAAAAGGTTTTTGTTTGATTGTTGAAAAAGAAGTAAAAGGTGATGTAGATGCAATTGGTTTCTTACTTTTCTGCCCTTAATTTGCACACTTTCACGGGTTGGCCTCCCAGTGTCTGCAGCATTGCATTAGGTAATTGACACTTTTTTGCTGTTTACTTCCCAAGGAAGAGTAACAGCTTGCATTATTATTCAGAAAGGAACAAACACCAACTAGCTATCTTTATATGTCCATTCTACATTCATTTCAAGTGCATTATGAACTTGATATATAATGCCTTAATGGAAACCACTTGATATCAATGGGGAAGAAATTTTGAGGAATAATTTCTCTCCCCCCTCCCCCCCTTGTCTGATTTCAAAATGCCATATATAAAAGGTTTAATCCAGCATCTTTTTTTCTTCCTCATAATCATGGTAAAGTTGGCGTAACTGGTAAAGTTGTTGCCATGTGACCAGGAGGTCACAGGTTCAAGTCGTGGAAACAGCCTCTTACAGAACTGCAGGGTAAGACTGCGTACAATAGACCCTTTTTCGGACCCCGCGCATAGCGAAAGCTTAGAGCATTGGGTTGCCCTTTAGTCATGGGCGGATTTATATATAGCCCAAATCATGTGGCACGTGAACTCATGGTTTCTCCGTCAAAGAAGGTATTTCATGTATGTATTTTCTAGAATTGGTCTAATATTATCGGCATCCATGCTCTAAAAAGATCAAATGGTGCACTAGGTTGAATATTGAGTTACTTACTCAGATGAACATGGATTCTCACTTAGTATTTTTTTAATTGGTGCACCCATATTCTAGAAATCCTAGTTTCTCCTCAGCTCATAGTTCCACAAGAGATCACGGGTTCAAACAGTATTTTTGTAAATGCAAAGGTTAGACGTACAATAGATCTAATGTGATCAGATCTTTCCCAAGTCGCGCGCATGAGCGGAGCTTAGTCGACCGAATTATGAATTTTTTTTTTTGGGTAGTGTTTTTGTCAATCTTTCCGTTAATCATTTGATGGATATATAAAATAAAAGGCCAAGTCTTCTATCTCTACATCTAACGGGGATGAGTGATCGACAGCAGCATATTGCTGAAGCAGGGTCATATTTCACCAAGTTAAAGAACGAATATTAAGTTCTCATAGTTTCTAAACTCTTAATGACTCAGTCTCTAATTTATCATCTACCTGATATCATATCATCCACATAAAACAACATATTATTAAAACCACAACAGCATCCTCTTGAATCATCAAGTTCATCAGTTACTTAAATAATTTGCTTTAATCATTATGCTAGAACTGTAATTAATACATATGGTACGTCTTATAGCCTGTTTGGCCAAACTTAGTTTATTTTGATTTTTTTTAAAGTGTCTTAAAAAAAGTGCTTTGGGTGAGTAGTCTCTGTTTGGCTAATTAATTTGAAAAGTACATTTGAGCAACAATTAGTGTTTGGTCAAACTTGTAAAAAAGTGTTCCTAAACAGAGACAGACCCAGAATTTGAAGGTGGTTGGACACCATTATTTTTCAACATAGTTACATATATCTCTAGCTTAAAGTTTAACGTGCAACTCTATTGAAGAATATATGGGGTCTTTTGATTTAAGGATTTAATTAAAAGCAGAAGGAGGTGGGGAAGTTGTGGGTTGGGGGCAAAAAAGGTAATTAAAAAGAGAAAAAAACATGAGCAAGGAATATGGGCTATGGGCCATTGGGCTCATCAAGTGCAGCAATAGTCATTTTAAGCTCGCTTTAAAACATATTTACAATTTATAATGTTTTTAAAAATTAACCAATTCATTCAAACTTCAGGATTAAGTATACTAAATTTGGGAATTCACGACTTAGTGTCCTGAATTTCTGAGCTGCTAATTTGAAATTCATGACTAAGTGTTCTGAATTTTTGAACTATTAATTTAAAATTCAGGACATAAGATTCGAGTTAATGGACAAAATTTTCGAACTTTAGGACACGATATTCTGAAGTTTGAACTTTGAGGTTTAAACTTTAAAACGATGTGTCCTGAAGTTTGAGCGAAATTAGCTAATATTAAAATACATTGTAAACTGTACATATATTTAAATAGCATGCTTAAAAGTGGCTACCTGATGTCATTTCTCCAACTAAAAATATGGGCCATTGGGCTGGCAATATCAAATTAACTAACTAAAAAATATTAAAAAATAGAAAAATTACCAGCTATGTCCATTTATAAGTAGCTCGTTACAAAAATTGGCCAATTCATAAAATATTACTAATATGATCCAATTAGCTATTTGTAGCAAAAAAGGTCAAATTTTTATTTTCTTTTGAGTGAGTGTTATTAGAATATATTGGGTACATATTATGGAGCTTGAATATCAGTTTTGGGATGATTTGGTGAAGTTTTGAGGTGGTTTAAATTGAAAATTCGAAGTAAAAACTGAACATGAAAAAAATGATGGGTCTATCACACTGTGTATCATTTTTGTATCACATATGTATCATATTTATATCAATTGTATATCACATGTATATATGTGTATATTTGTGTGTGAGATACATGCGTGATACATGTTTGATACATTTGTCGCAGAAGAATTTTTTGAACTTGATTTAATTACGAATTTTGATACAAAAGCAGTCCAAATCACTTCCAATGTCCCTCAAATTTTGTATATTGACTTATCTATATGTTTTAAATGAATTCAACTATACCTATTGAAAAAGTTTCTTTTTTGCTTAGATTTTTGTAATATTGTATATCTTTTTTATATTTCATCACCTTATTTGATACCTCATCCATGGAATTTCATTTCCGCCTTGCATCTAATGTTGCTAATCACACTTAAAAATATGGAAGGAGATTTTTACATGTGATTCTTTGTGTCACGACCCCAAATCCTAACAGGCCGTGATGACGCCTATCATGGAACTAGGCTAGCCAACCATTACATTACTACGCACTTGTTCTCATTTAACAGTTCATAATGCAAAAATAAACAGCAATTCAATAAAGAATAATTTATATAGGTCTAACGCCCCAATAATAACCTAACAACTCTAAACATTTTCCCAGAACTGGAGTCAATAGTCATGAGCATCTAAGAACAAATAAATCTAACTCTGCTAAAACTATAATATATGTCTCTGAATCAAATACTAAAGCTAAATAGGGAAGGGAAATGGAGAAGCTGTGGACGCTGGACAGCTACCTCGGAATCCCGTGAATGCTGATGTCGAACCTGCGTCAGCTACTGCTGCGAGCTAGTACCTGGATCTGTGCACAGAGGCACAGGGAGTCCTTATGAGTACGCCAACTCAGTAGTAATGAAAATAAATCACAGTCTGAGTAATATAAACACACAGAACATGTACACAATTCCGCAAACCAGTAAAACACCAAGTCACCACGTAGTATTCATCAAATAAGAATAGTTCGAAATCACTTTCCAGAAATCCTTTGAAAACAAGTACAATATCAGTATATCTCAGTAAAATTCGTAGTGAAAACCAGTTTGAAAACGAAGTAAATATCTTCATAAAACTGCCCCTCGGGCCATAATCATTTCTCGTAACAATTTCTTTCAGTATCAGCCCATCAGGCAACTTCACAATTAATACGCTCAATTTACACCTTAAAGAGTGCAAGCGATCGTTGTCAAATATAGTAACCCAACAAGGTTGGGGTCGAATCCCACAGAGAACAATATGAGGGCGATTGGGAATGCTAGAGAGTTATCACTTATCGCGCAATGCCAAACAAATAAGATTTTGGGTTTTTGATAATTGTTTATAGCTAAATGCGAAAATATAAACTAACCTAGAAAGCGAGTAAAATGATCAATGGAAACAAGATGAAGGCATTGGGTATTACACTCAAGTAACGATCTAATGTATTTCACGATTTTACAAATGTGAGTGAGTTATGTTAATTAGCCACATATAATATTTCTTAATTAGCTTTTCCCAAAGACTAACAAGACTTCCTAAATGAATTATTCCTAGCCCAATTAGGAGATTAAGCACTTCCGGGTTTGGCTACAAGTAGTTCAATCCTATCCCTAGGTAGAATCTATAAAATGAGGGTTAAATCCTCAAGTTCTTGTTAATTAATCTTTCCCAACCCCAAATAATCTTTTCCAAAATTAATTCGGAGTTAATGGGAGAGTCCTAGGGTTAGCTGATCCCTTTGGAAACATTAAAGAACAAGAATAATTAAAGTAACAAACACCCACTTCATAAATATAATAAAATCATTCAATACATAAGCACAACAAGGTATTTAATCCACACTTTCAATATGAATATTCCCATAAACAAGATTCAAGTGTTGGAAAAATACTACACACTTAGATATTCAATACAAAACAAGGAAATGAAGAAATAAACATAAATGGGTAAGAAATCCTTAACCACAATGATGAAATCTTCAAGACCCAAGTGTGTGTGCAAAGCCCTAGCTTCAAAACTTGTTCTTCTCGCCCAAAATTATATTTACAAAACTGAAGATATGTCCAAGATATGTAAAAATGGCTGCTAGGTCGAGTATATGAGAGTTGGGGATAAAAAATGTGAAATACCAAAACTGCCCAGTTTTAGCCCAGATCTTGTTCTCCGCGATCGCGGAACTATGTTTGCGATCGCGTAGGCATTGCTCCTGAAGTTTTGCGATCGCGTGACCACGCCTGCGATCGCGTAAGGTTTAGTCCTCAAGTTCTGCGATCGCGTGTATCCTTTTGCGATCGCGTAGACATTTCAGAGTAGGGGTAACATTTCTTCTCCGCGATCGCATAATCAACTGTGCGATCGCGGTTCACACTCTTGTTGACTTCTGCGATCGCAGGTCAAACCTTGCGATCGCGAATAGCATCTGACTTCAGTCATTTTCCTTCATTTTGGCCTATTTTGACTTGATTTCTTCCATTTCTTCTCTAAATCACATAATACCTGAAAATTGCCAATAAACCTCAGAAAATGTCCTAATTTTCTATCAAAATTACACCAAAGTCTAAATATTGAGAGGAGATAAGTTGGTAAAATACCAACTTATCAAACCCCCAAACTTAAACCATTGCTTGTCCTCAAGCAATTCAAAAACAAAGAACATCTAACAAGGATAAGATCATTTAGGCACTACGGCAAGTCAAGAATTATTCCAAGTCAAAAAGGTCAATTCAAGCTCAAACTAATGACTTTGGTTGGTACCAACAATTAATCCAAGGCATAGGAGTCACTATCTTTTTGCACATTTTCTTTCATTTTTTCAAAAGACCACATTGGTGAACGTAACAACCAAGCATGACAAATTTGCCTCTACATCACTATTTTCTTCCTTCGCTCATTCTTCCCAATTGAAAATGGGATTAAATTCACCACTCGAGTCTCATGTGCCCTCACACTTTAAGAGAGAATCCCAAACTCACAAATTGCAATTCAAAACATAGAAGGGATGTCAAGTAGAAGATTCAACTCTCTCTCTCTCACAAAGATGTTCAAATGCACACAAGCAGTACCATAGGCTTGCCCATAATGTATTTCTCCACTAATTTAGACATACTTGGTTCAAAATCAATTAGGACTTAAAGGGTTGTAGTTTATTATTTTGGTAAAGGTATAACGCAAGAATGACTCAAACCTCCCTAAGTACTACACTTCTTCAATAATTAAAGTCCACTTCCTTCAAGAATTTTCCACCCTTTCTTCTCTTTTCTCATTTTATTTATATATATATATATTTATTTATTTATTTATTTATTTATTCAAACTTTCTTCCTTTTTTTTTTACAATACTTTTCACTTTTTAAGAAGCTTCCATACCACAACTTCTTCAACTTCCACCCCCAGACTTAGGCTTTTAGCCTATATTCACACTTTAAATTACTTAGGGAGGTATGATTCTACAAGAAAATCAATAAGAAGCTAGTAACATGGTTGCCAAAGAAAAAGTAAAAAGGCTCAAAGGGTTGACTAGGGAAAATATTTATGGGTAGGAAATTTAGGAACAAAAATGGTTCAAGGAAGGCCTAACATCATTTTTCAAACCAAGTTAATCTATTATTTCGCCTTGAAGCACATTCCGGGCAAGTTCTAGACCACAAGTGATACAAAAGAACTTCACAATAAATAAAAACTCATCACACATGGCACATGAAAATGGAATACAATCCAAAATCCAATTGGAACTAATGAACTCGAGGAAGTACATGTAGCCTAAGAAGCTATTTAGTGAGTAAAAGAGCCAAAATTAGAATCTAAAAATCACAACAAGGAGCATTCTTATTATCTCTCTTTTTCTTTTTCTCAAAATTTTCACATGCCGAGGTTTAAATCATATTGGTACCAAACAAGTTATATGTTGGCTTGTGGGCGCAAGATTACATCCCAAAACCCAATTTATTCACACCTAATTCCTAAACTAACTACTAGACTTAATCCCTTAAGAAAGTTGTCATGCTATCCATCATAGGGAAAAGTCACCCGGTTCAACAGAAATCATCTCCTTGGAAAAGAACCATGGTAGAAAGAAAAACCAAGGAATTATGCTACTATACATAAACAAAAATACAAACCAAAACAAGAAAAATATGAAAAGAAAGAAAATGCTACTTTAACAAACTATCATAAATACATTAAAATATTCACCAATCTACACAAGTTCATAATTAGCCAAAAACAAAACAGAGGTTGATTTCAATGTTTCACACAATCATATAAGAGCCACCCCCAACCGAAGATATTGCATTGTCCCCAATGCAATTATGCAAGATAAGATAAAAAATATAAAGGAGGTGCTCCTTGGGTGGTATCACTCATCACTGGAAGAACTGGGAGGTGCAAGCTCAAAGTCCTCCTCCTCGGCCTCGTCCGGACCACAGAATTTTCTCAACGTGCTCATGATCTTGGAGAGGAACTTGCTCTTCTTCTTCTCGTACTCCCTATGCTTCTTCTGCCTCCTCTCGATCTTTCCTAGCTTGGCCTTGATGGTCTGTTGTTCCCTAGCAAGGTCGGCTACAGTCGGGAGCCTTGCTTGGCTAGATGAACCTGAAGAAGTGCCCTCCTCGGGTGGTGCAGAAGGAAGGCCAGCAACAAGCTGGCGGACCTGTGAATCTACCCCATAGACCTGTCTAGAAATGTACCTAAGAGTAAGCGGCCCCTGCTCCAGTGGCATGATAGTTGTGGAAGTCCCAGGAGCAGCTGCAGGATCATCAGGTATCTCAATGGAATCAGGGAACTGGCCAAAAATGGGGGCTGCCACATCAATCTTCCGCTTCTTTTACGCATTTCCAGCTCCTTTCCTCAACAGCGGATGGATGTTTTTCTCCGGGTGTCGCTCCTTTTCATTGGGCTTTGGCACCACCCCAACATTGTAGCACAGCTGGGTGATAAGTGACGGAAAGAATAGGCTCCTGGACCGCTCTGCTACCACCTTTGCCATCTCATCATAAATAATCTGCCCGACATTCACCGGGATTTTCTCCAGGATGGCACATATTATTCTTGCCTTCTCAAGTTTTACCTCTGTCTCATTTTTGGACGGCATGATGCGAGCACAAATGATGGAGAGCCAAGTCTTGGCCTCTGCAGTAAACTCTGCCGACTCTATCCTGGAATGATTTTTGATCCAGCCGGGTGTCTGTCCGCTATGCAAATGATCAATGTACCACTGCAACCCTGCTTCTTGGGCTCGATCTCTGTAAACCTGGTTGTCAACATTGGGCAGGTGGTAGAGTGCATTGAGCGCCTCAGGACTTACCCTTACTTATTTGCCCCTCACAGTAACTACCAACTCATTAGCAAAGTCCGCCTCCAAAGCATTAGCATAAAACTCGCGGACGACTTCATGGTTGACTGGCCTAGGATCAGCTGCAAAACACATCCAGCCACTAGTTATCAATCTCCCATGGAACTCAGGCCATCGGTTCTCCAGGTCAGTCAGGAGGATGCCTCGTTCCCGAATTATGCCTAAGGATAACTGCTTGTCATAACGCCCAGAGCATCTAAGGGAAGAGAAGGTGGTGGCATCATAGTAATCCTCTGCGGGCGCTTGCGCACTGGGCGTTTGAACATTTTCCGCAGGTGTCGAGTCCATTTTTGCAGTGTAAAGTGCCTACAAGGAGATTAATCATGTCAAACAATTATATGGGCACTTAAAGCAATGTATTTAGGGGTGGTTAGGCCAAAGAAACGGTGTAAAAAGCATTTGGAACCAAGTTTTGCAAGTACACTGCTTTGCTGCCTGGGGTTTAGTGAATTGCGATCGCAGAAAAGGGTCTGCGATCGCGGAGAGCAAAGGTTACGAGGCCCTGTGATCGCAGCTCAGTTCATGCGATCGCGTTGAACAAGTGGCCGCTGCCCAAGTGCTGAAGCTACGCGATCGCAGACAAATTATTGCGATCGCGATGAAGAAAATAGAAGTCCAGCAGATTTAGACCTACGCGATCGCGGAAATAGGCATCACGATCGCGGAGGTCGTCTTCATCGACCAATGATGATTTCTTTCAGGCATACTAACAAGCACCAAGTGGGTCGCATTTTGTTTTTACAGATTCAAGTACCCACTCTATGGATTTCTCCCCAAATTTTACACAACTCTACACCTACACTCAACCAATCTAACAGCAAGCAAGCACACAAGAGGTAAATTACCCAGATTTCAACAGAGGAGAAACAAGTTTTAAGTCCTAAAAATCCCACTTTGGGGCTGCCCAGTTTATGAATTCCACACAATTCAGAAAAATAACTAAAGTAAAGCGGTAGGAATCTACATACCTGGAGGGTGATGACCAAAGGATGCAAAGAAGATTGAAGCCAACTTGATTGGGGCGTGGGTCAGGGGCTTGGGAGAGCAGGGAAAGTTTTTCCTTTTGTTCTGAGTTTACAGTGGGCGAGTAAAAAAAATCTCAGTGTTAAATTTTTTTTACAACTTCTCCCAGGGATGCGATCCCAGTGTGTTAACTTCTCCCAGGGATGCAATCGCGAATGGGATCAAGCGATCGCGTAGAGCATGAAAATTCTCAAAGCTCCGCGATCGCGAGTCGTTTCCTGCGATCGCGGTTCATTAGAATTTGGTCCAATTTCACTGTGAATTCTGCGATTCGCATTTTTGTCGTTAGAGGCACATTTGCGATCGCAGAATGGAGACATGGGCATCGCATACTGAGGCAGTGTTGCCCAGTGATTTTTGTTGCTTTTTTTGCACTGCGTTTGGCCACCCTGTTGCCCCTGACCTGCTCAAATCAACTCCGAAAAATGTGAAGAAATGTGATTTCTTCTCCGCGATCGCAGATCTGGGCAGAATGTTTGCCCAACAATTTCTTTGCTTTCTTGCACTGGTTTTGGCTCCCCGGTATCCCCGACCTGCTCAAATCAACTCCGAAAAATGCAAAACTTGGCAGATTGGTTAGAAAAAATATAAGAAGCTATTCTAAAAAGGAAAATTTCAAAAATGACTTAAATTTTTTGAAAAACGATGGGTTGCCTCCCACCAAGCGCCGCATTTAACGTCGTGGCACGACGCAAGTCAACTTTTACCACTTTTCTTGCCATTTTGACGATATGAACTGGGCACCTAGCTTGGAATCAAGCTTGTGACCACGGGCGGTGGGGGGTGATAGATAGATGACCGAGCCAAGCCTTAAATTTTTTATTTTGCACTTCTTGGCCCGTATGTGAGGAATGTCATTTTGCCTCCTTTGTTCTTCAAATTGCACGATGTATGGCACGAATTTTTCCTCCACGCAACACTCCATTGACTCGTGTAGTTCAACTTCCGTTTTACCACACGATTCCAATGTTGAAAAATGCTTGGAATGTGCCTTCAAACCTCCTACTTGCAAATTTTTCCGGATTTTGACATCCTCATCTTCCCTCGGAATAGAGTCAATTTCAATCAAATTTTCAATTATTCCAGTTGACTCTAATTCCATATTTTCGTTGGCATCACTAACACTCATGGAGTCGGTTGGCGGATGTTCAAGGCTTGATTCCTCAAAGTAGCACTCACTCTCATCCTCGGAATTAAATTCTTCTTGACTTCCATCCACACTTTCAACTTGAGATGCATGATGAGTCTCCATCAATGCTTGCATTTGATCCTCCAAAGTGCGGATGTGTTCATCATTTTGAGCCACATCATTTTTTAATTCTTCAAGCGCAAGGTGGTGCTTTTCCTCATTTTCAAGAATAGCCTCCGACATGTGCATCATCCTCTCATCTTGAGTATTTGAGAGTTCTTCTTGGCTTCGTTCAATTGCCAAGGAGGAATTTTCATCTTCTTGGCTATCACTCACCTCCAAGGCTTTTTGAGCCCTTGAAGCTTCAATCATTGCATCCATTTGTGAGTGCAACCTTTCAAGTACCAAATCATTTTGGAGATTGGTCTCCAAAAGTTCCTCCAAGGCATGTTGCTCATGGTTTCCTTTTTCAAGTAGACATTCCAACATGAGCTTGAACTCTCCATTGCTATTATGCTCAAATTCCTCCACTTCATTGCCCCTAAAATTTACCTCACAAAAAGTAGATTCATCATAGTGGGGGCTCGGGGAAGGGTTGGACAAATACAAACAATCATACTCATGACCACTTTGGCAACCACACCTATCACAAATGCTCCACTCATGGGTTTGAAATTGTGCGCACAATCCATCCCCGGGAGAATTTAAATAATTTTACCACGAGTGTGGTCCTCCACAATAAGGACAATGGTCATCAAAATATGAACAATTACCATCCGACAAATATTCATTATATGATGCCATATTTCTTTAAAATGAAAAATTAAGAAAATAAACAAGAAAATTAATTACACAAATATTCACAAGTTTGGACCAAAACACTTAAGCTTACTTCTCCAACAACCTAAGTTACGCCAATTGTTCCCCGGCAACGGCGCCAAAATTTGATACGCTCAATTTACACCTTAAAAGAATGTAAGCGATCGTTGTCAAATATAGTAACCCAACAAGGTTGGGGTCGAATCCCACAGAGAACAATATGAGGGCGTTTAGGAATGCTAGAGAATTATCACTTATCGTGCAGTGCCAAACAAATATGATTTTGGGTTTTTGATAATTGTTTATAACTAAATGCGAAAATATAAACTAACCTAGAAAGCAATTAAAATGATCGATGGCAACAAGTATCGATGCTTTGGGTATTACACTTAAGTAACGATCCAATGTATTTCACGATTTTACAAATGTGAGTGAGTTATGTTAATTAGCCACATATAATATTTCTTAATTAGCTTTTCCCAAAGACTAACAAGACTTCCTAAATGAATTATTCCTAGCCCAATTAGGATATTAAGAACTTCCGGGTTTGGCTACAAGTAGTGCAACCTATCCCTAGGTAGAATCTATAAAATGAGGGTTAAATCCTCAAGTTCTTGTTAATTAATCTTTCCCAACCCCAAATAATCTTTTCCAAAATTAATTCGGAGTTAATGGGCGAGTCCTAGGGTTAGCTAATCCCTTTGGAAACATTAAAGAACAAGAATAATTAAAATAACAAACACCCACTTCATAAATATAATAAAATCATTCAATACATAAGCACAACAAGGTATTTAATCCACACTTTCAATATGAATATTCCCATAAACAAGATTCAAGTGTTGGAAAAATACTACACACTTAGATATTCAATACAAAACAAGGAAATGAAGAAATAAACATAAATGGGTAAGAAATCCTTAACCAAAATTGTGAAATCTTCAAGACCCAAGTGTGTGTGCAAAGCCCTAGCTTCAAAACTTGTTCTTCTCTCCCAAAATTATATTTACAAAACTGAAGATATGTCCAAAGATATGTAAAAATGGCTGCTAGGTCGAGTATATGAGAGTTGGGGATAAAAAATGTGAAATACCAAAACTGCCCAGTTTTCGCCCAGATCTTGTTCTCCGCGATCGCGAAACTATGTTTGCGATCGCGTAGGCATTGCTCCTGATGTTTTGCAATCGCGTGACCACGTCTGCGATCGCGTAAGGTTTAATCCTCAAGTTCTGCGATCACGTGTATCCTTTTGCGATCGCGTAGTACATTTCAGAGCAGGGGTCACATTTCTTCTCCGCGATCGCATAATCAATTGTGCGATCGCGGTTCACACTCTTGTTGACTTCTGCGATCGCAGGTCAAACCTTGCGATCGCGAATAGCATCTGACTTCAGTCATTTTCCTTCATTTTGGCCTATTTTGACTTGATTTCTTCCATTTCTTCTCTAAATCACATAATACCTGAAAATTGCCAATAAACCTCAGAAAATGTCCTAATTTTCTATCAAAATTACACCAAAGTCTAAATATTGAGAGGGGATAAGTTGGTAAAATACCAACTTATCAACAATCACTCTGCCCATCAGGCAACCTCACAATCACTCTGCCCATCAGGCATCCTCACAATCACTCTACCCATCATGCATCACTCAATCACTCTGCCCATCAGGCATCACTCAATCGGTACCGGCGCTCACTGAGGGTGTGTTACAAACTCCAGAGGGGCTCCTACAGCCCAAGCGCTATAATAAGCCACATCATGGCATAAATCACACACAATATATGCCCGCAGCCTCACTCATATCGTATCATCCTCACAATGTGGGCCAGAAGCCTCACTCATATCATAACATCCTCACAATGTAGGCCAACAACCTCACTCAGTCAGACACTCTCAATTTGCCCTTCAGGCCATAATATACCGGGTTCTCAATCCAAAAATAATGTTTCATTTTCAAGAAGTAGTTAAAAATACTCTGAGTGTCAAAACAATTTCACAGAAAAGACTGAGTAAAAAATCATAACATATCAGTGGGGAAAATATAGTAAACACAACCCTCAAAGGGTAAACAAGTCGGCACTAGGCCCCAAACATGGCTTACAGCCCAAATCATATAAAGTATATATAGTACTATTGGAAATAAGCTTTAAAAGCCATTTCGCAACTCAATAGTCACCTAAGTAAGGAATATATCTCCAAAGTTTTGAACTTTTTATCTCAAAACCCGTGAAAGGGTGCATAGTCCGGGGTTTCATACCCTCAGGACAGGATTTAAAGACATTACTTACCTCAAAACTAGCCCGAAATTATTCCGCGATGCGCTTGCCTCTCGAATCAACCTCCGAAGGCTCCAAATCTACCAAGTTTAGTTTTTTATCATCAATATGTTCTTTAGGAACAATTTCCAATCGAAAGATATCAAATTTAACTCAAAAATCCGAAACCGGTCAAAACCCGACCCCCGGACCCGCGTCTAGAAACTCAGAAATTTTTACAGAAAAGTGTTCTTCATCTTCTCACGATTCCGTACATATAAAAAACACCAAAATCGGAGTTCGTTTGACCCCTCAAATCGACCCCTAAAGGTCTCATAATCTCATGCCCCAAAATCCTATTTTTCTACTGTTTTTCATGAATTAAAGGCTGGGATTATGGTCTATAACCACCCATAAACGAGTTTTAATAATCAAATTACTTACCTCTATGCAACCCACTGATTTCCTCCTTCAAAATTCGCCCTAAAAGCTCTCTGTCCGTACACAAATGGTGAAATAAGGGTTTAAGTCGCGGAGGATTTAATTATATAACTGCCCAGTTATTTGTTCTCCGCGATCGCAACCTTGGCCCTGCGATCGCACAGTGTTATGGCTTTTGACTTCCGCGATCGCAGCCTTAGGCACGCGATCGCACAACACTCTTGACCTCCCGACCCCACGCGCCCCAAACGCCCTACGGGATCACAAGAAACCTCACGCGACCGCACTGCCTAACCTGCTCGTCCTCTGCAATCGAGGGCATACATATGCGATTGCAGAGAGTAATTCCCGACCCCTCTCAAACTGCTCTATGCGATCGCGACTCCCTTTATGCGATCGCAGAGATTAAAAATCTGCTGCACTGACACCAGTACACCAGCAATTGTTCTAAGTCCAAAAATGCCCGTTAGCCACCCGGAATCAATCCCGAGCCCCTCGGGACCCCAACCAAACTTGCCAACATATCCCATAACCTCATTCAAACTTATTTTCACTCTAAAAACATCAGAACTAACATCAAAACACCAAATTCACATCGGATCAATCCTAAGAACTTTGATATTTCTAAAATCCACCAATGATGTCGAAACTATCCAAATCAACTTCGATTGACCTGAAATTTTGCGGACAAGTCCAAAATGACATTACGAACCTGTTCCAACTGTCAGAATTCCATTCCGACCCCGATAGACTATTTTTCATTGTCGTCCGGAAATCGCCAAAAACTAAGTTTCGCCAATTCAAGCCTAATTCTACAGTGGACATCACAAAATTATTCTGAACATACTCCTAAGTACCAAATCATCTAACGAAGCTATTCGAACCATAAATCCGCATTCCGAGGTCGTTTACCAATAAGTCAACTCTTAGTTGACTTTTCTCATTTTAAGGCTATTCTTAAGGACTAAGTGACTGAATTCTCACTACAACCATTCGATTTCAAGCCTATCAACTCTAATACATCTATAACAGGTCAATAACAATAATTATAATGCAGGTTTTGTGTAACGACGGACCGGGTTGTTACACTTTGAGAGAAAGAACCTTATTTAATTGGTTTTTTAATTTTTATATGTGCTTGGCTAGTTTTGGTAAGTTTATGACTAATGGCTAGAAGTTGGTAAGTTAAGACTTATTTGGGATATTTGTGTAAATTTTCCTAAAAAACATAGAAAGCAATTGTGTAGTAGCGAAATTGATCCGGGGCATTTAGCATGAATGCAACGCTTTCTACAAATGCCCCCAGAGAGCTTTGGTGTTTACGGGTCCCACGAATATAGGGACATTTACATAACTATCACAGTTTAAAGGATATAACAAATTCTTAGCATGAAAATCAATATTACAATTGTGGCAGAAAAATATTTATATTTGTAGCACAATTTAATTAAAATAGGAATATTAATTATTAATCCTTAAACATAAGCAATTTGAATGGAAAGTCAATAATTCTTTATATAAAAATCATGTCCTTTTTCTCATTATTTATTAGCTTTCCTTCTTATTTTTCATCTTCTTAATTTTGTTTGTTGCTGAAACCAATATATTTTTTAAATTTGTTCCATTCGTTTTCTTTTTAATTATCTTTCTTAAGTTTTTCTCTTCCTTTTTTCTTCTTTTATTAACATAAAGATCTTATTTCAATAATAATATAAGTTAATATATACAAAACATATTTATAAAAAATATACATTGAATTAACACATATAAAATATGCATAAAAAATACATCTTCAATTAATATGACACTTAGACATGTGAAATATACATAAAAATATATATCTTAAATTTAATTAAGATGGCATATAAATATACAAAATAAAATACAATATATACATAAAAATTACATCCTAAATTAAAATGGCACTTGACATATACAATATATTTGAAATATACATGAAACATACATCTTAAAATAAGATGGCACTTCACAAATAAATATACAATAATTATACACATAAAAATATATTTTGAATTAAAGTGATACTTGATATACAAAGTATAAAAGACATATAAATCAATACATCTTAAATTTAGGTGGTATTCATATATTCTCCTAGATTTTCAAAAATGGAGCGAAGAAGATGAATGTTGGAAAGGGGGAACGGAGATGGACAAAAAAAGTACTTCTTGTGGTTAGTGAGTCAGTTAACTTATTAAATGTTGAGCTTAATTTTTATAATATGCTAATAATGAAAAAAAAAAGTGCTCTTTATGAAATAAACAATAAATGATGCTATTTTTTTAAAATAATAGTTAAAAAAGGATCAAATGTGTAAAAAAGCCCTCGAAGAAGAATATATATATGTACTATTTTCAAAATATATACATATACACACAAATAATTTTTTCGAAGTTATCGGGGGCCGGTGACCCCCTCCCTTTAAATGTGGGTCTACCTCTGCTTCTAAGTATATCTTTTGTTTAAAAAGTAGTTTCGGGAAGAGGCTATTTTTTTTCTACTCTTCAAAAAATACTTCTGCTTCTACTTAAAAGTATTTTTTTCGCCTTCTAAAATTTTTGCCGAATACCTTAACTTAAAAAAATTACTTTTTATAAAAAAAGAAGCTTGGTCTTGCCTTTCAAGATTTTGAGCAACCGAGGTTATTCACTGTATACTTCAACTTCAAAATCCTTTTCCTCCAAAATGAATGAAAGTAAGGATAAAGCTTTTTACTACTCCCTCCGTCTCCAATTATTTGTTATGTTTCTCTTTTATATACAAGCCCCTTAGAAAATAATAATTTTGAGGTATTTTTCACTATTTTACCTTCGAACAATCATTATATTACCCTATAATGGAGGTGCTTGTAGTATGCAAGAGTAATTACTGCGAAAGATAAAATAAGAAAAAATAATAAAGTTTGTCTTGAACTTCTAAAATGATAAATAATTTGAGACAATTATTTTTAGAAATCAGGAAAAATAATTTGTGAGGGAGAGAGTAACATTTAAGCAAATATCTCACTAATTAAAGCACAGGATTCCCTTGATTGCCATATGGAAATAATATTTTGCAATATAAGGACTGCAAATGCAGGGTAACAATGTAAAAACTAAGAAGGGGCTGGAAAAGTTTGTAATGTAAAATCACAATCTATTTCTGGAAAATAATTTTCTGCAATCGACCCTTTGTAAAAATCATTATTGCAGTTATAAAAATATTTATTAGGCAACTCATATCATAGTTTAGGCAGCAAAAGCTTCATCTATTCTGACATGGAAACTTCCCTTTTTCTTACGACTAATTAGACAATAGTGCCAGCCTAAAGACTTTCTTTCAAAAGTGAAGTTGATTATGTATGTGTATTGTTTTATTGAATGATCTTTCCTACGATTTTTTTTTTTTTTTATATGTAGTTTACTATAGATAATAATTTTTTGGCTTATCCATATTATGGGAGCGCAAAAACTAAAGGGCACGTAAAATAAGTAAAAGCTAAGCTCTTTCTATAGTACCTTTACTGTGGCTTACTCCATTTTCTTCTTGACTGATTGAGATTAATAACTTTTATTATAATATGTTTTAAAAAGACTAAAGATTTAGTTTGTGAGACACAAAATGTAAAAAGGAACTATGTTTTAACTTACCTGATAAATTCCACCATTAAAGGGTGGAGAATTGAAGCTCATATCGAATCGAAGGAAGAAGAAGGAGGTTCTGGAAGTAATTGAATCTCAATTGCAGAGAATGAAAGTGATTACAATGGCTAATTACTCTAACACACTGCACATGTATATATATATATATATATATATATATATATATATATATATATATATATATATATATATATATATAATTAACACTTACTCCACTAACTAACTAACTAAATCACCTACAGTGCACAACTGTCACACTAACTTTGTCACCCTCTAAGCATTCATCTTCATAACTGTCACCGGTTGTCATTCCAACCATCTCAACACCCCCTTCAAGCTAGGTGACATGAAGATGTTCAAAACACCTAGCTTTCACATTAGGTGGTAATGCTGCACACTTCCAAGTCACTTAGTTCACAAGTCTGCTGCATGTTCTTCTATTGGGACATACACAGGTTGAATCAATCCCTCTTGCACCTTTTCTCTTATAAAATGACAATCAATCTCTATATGTTTGGTTCGTTCATGAAACACCGGATTGCTCGATATCTTCATTGCTGCTTTACTATTAGTGAACAAGAATTGGAGTGGATAATTCAACTCTCAGTTCCTTGAAAACTCCCAACAGCCAGATCAATTTGGAGACTATTAGTGCCATACTTCTATATTCTGATTCTCTTGAACTCCTTGCTACTGTATTCTGATTCTTTGACTTCCATGAGACCAGAGACTCTCCAAACTTTACTGAGTAACATGTTACTGACTTTTTTGAGTTTGGGCAACTTGCTCAGTCTGCATCACAGTATGCTCTTAAAGTCATATCATAATCTGCACTCATAAGAATGCCTATTCTTGGTTCATTCTTCAAATATCTCACCAATCTATGTGCTATCTCCAAGTGAGACTTTTTAGGGGCTTGCATAAACTGGCTTAAAGTCTGCATTGTATAGCAATATAAGGCCTAGTTAACGTCAAATATAGAAGCTTCCCTATAAGTTTTTGATATTCTTGTACATCTGTGAGTGTTGGATCATCCTTCAAGCTGCAATGTGCATAATATTCGACTGTTGTCAACTTCCCATTTTGCTCAATTGGTGTAATTGCAAGTTTAGATCCTGCTAGTCCCAGTTCTGCTATAAGTTCCACTGGATAATATTTCCTTTGACATGGAAATATGCTCTTCTGTCATCTACTAACTTCAATTCCCAAGAAGTATTTCAAAAGACCTAAGTCCTTAGTTTTGAAGGCCTTGTGAAGTATGGTTGTCACGACCCAAATTCCCAATCCTCGGGATCATGATGGCGCCTAACACCATACATGCTAGGCAAGCCAATGTTAGAACTTAACTAACCTTTTCTTATCAAAGTTACTTAAACACAATATAAAAATTTAAAATAAAAAGGAAATCTAATACTTTCCAATAAATGCAATCAGAAATAATATTCGATAAGATGAAACGAACCACGAACTAATACTAACTATATAACTACCCAGGGTCTGGTGTCACAATTCACGAACTACTAAAGAATACCACAAATATTTGGCTAAAAGAAATATGTATCTGTTTCGAATGAAATAAAACAACAACTAAATAAATGGGAGAAGACTCCAGGAATCTACGAACGTCAGCAGATCTACCTTGTGTCTCCGTGCGAATAGTATCATATACTACTTCAACCTAGCTCTGGCCGGTACCTGGATCTGCACAAGAAGTTCATAGTGCAGTATCAGTACAACTGATCCCATGTACTGGTAAGTGCCGAGCCTAACCTCGACAAAGTAGTGATGAGGCTACGGCGGGGCATTTATAATATCACCTATGTACAATGTATAATAAAGCAAGAAGGAAATTCTAAACTAAATAAACAATAATTTGTAGCAATTACTAAAATGACTCAGATAACTTTTCCAGATCACAGTTGTAACCAATCCTCACAAAAATTTCCAAGTTTCAATTTAAAATAACCGTAAGTGCAGAGTATGAAATGATAACGATAAGACAGTGAGTATTGCAGTCTTTATGTTTAAAATCAGTAAAAAATGAATATCCTCCTTTATTGCTCCTTGTTGCGGCGCGCAGCCCGGTCCCACCTGTCCACCCTTATTGCTCCTCCATATATATATCACCCTTATTTCTCTTGTTGCGGCGTGCAACCCGATCCCACATGTCCACCCTTATCACTCCTTGNTCCCACCAGACAATTACATCTCATTATTTATAATAAAAGGGTTCCACAAATTAGATCAAAGTCTTTCACAATATTTATATCTCAACAAAAGTAAACAGAAAACTGTACAATTAAGAAACTTCACCAATTATTAATCACATAACAAGTAAACATGAATATTTTCCCTTATTACTCCTTGTTGTGGCGTGCAACCCGATACCACTCGTCCACCATTATTGCTCCTCAATATATATCATCTTTATTCCTCCTGTTGCGGCGTGCAACCCGATACCACCCGTCCACCCTTATTGCTCCTCAATATATATCATCCTTATTCCTCCTGTTGCGGCGTGCAACCCGATCCCACATGTCCACTCTTATTGCTCCTTGTTGCGACGTGCAACCCGCTCCCACCAGACAATTATATCTCATTAAATATAATAAAGGCTTTTCAAATTAGATTAAAGTCTTTCACAGTACTCATGTCTCAACAATTGTAAACAGAAAGCTGTACTATTTAGAAGTTTCACCAATTAGCATTACACAATGAAATCAACCGGAATGTATCATAAAACACTCTCAACCAGCTCAACCTTTTATGTATCACAATGAAGCCAAGGGAACAACTAACATTCCAAATACGTGCAACAATATTTAACAACAAGTTGACGAAAACAAGTAGACAGTGAGGCATCAAAATCATGAAATAATTAAGCCAGGAATCAAATAAATTGGAAACAGGGAATGGATCACGTCAAACAGAAAATTTGGTGGTGCATAGATACTCGTCACCTCACCTATACACCAAACACATGCGATTTCACATAGAATTTAAGTTGGGGGGTTCCTACTCTCTCAAATCAAGGTTAAACCAAATACTTACCTCGATATCACAAGCAATTCACTGCTCAAGCACAACTTTTCCTTTAGAATTTGCCTCTAACCCGCCCAATTCTAATCACAATTGGTTCAATATCATTAATTATTGCTAAAGGCATTAACTTTAATGAAAAACTATGGTTTTCCTATGTTTTCTATCAAAAGACAAAAATCGACCACGGGCCCGCTTGGTCTAAACTCGAGGTTCGGACCAAAACCCGTTTATCCATTCTCCCCCCAACACAATTGGTTTCGGAATCCGACCTCAATTCGAGGTCTAAATTCCCAAATTTTGAAATTCCTAAGTTCTACCCAAAAATCCCAATTTTTACCATGAAAAATCTAGATTCTAGGTTGAAATCTTATAAAAGTTGTTAAGGATTGAAAGGAATTTGTCACGACCCGTTTCCGGGTTGTGATGGCGCCTGTCGTGGAACCAGGCTAGCCAACC
>MDKH01240584.1:0-46769 GCA_005239495.1 Nicotiana undulata
GAGCTATGCAGACCGTAGAGTTCGAGATTTGGCTTTCGTAGGAGATCAGGTGTTCCTACGAGTGTCGCCTATGAAGGGCGTGATGAGATTCGGAAAGAAGAAGGGCAAGTTGAGCCCTAGGTATATTGGTCCATTTGAGATTTTGGACAAGGTAGGAGAGGTGGCCTACAGACTTGCCTTGCCACCGCATTTATCAGCAGTGCATCCAGTTTTTCATGTATCTATGCTCCGGAGGTATATTGCAGATCCGTCTAATGTTCTTGATTTCAGCGGTGTCCAATTGGACAAGGATCTGACTTATGAGGATGAGCCAGTAGCCATACTAGATAGGCAGGTTTGATAGTTGAGGTCGAAGAGTTTTCCTTCGGCCCGTGTTCAGTGGAAGGGTCAGCCTGCCGAG
Source organism: Nicotiana undulata (assembly GCA_005239495.1). NCBI lineage: Eukaryota > Viridiplantae > Streptophyta > Magnoliopsida > Solanales > Solanaceae > Nicotiana > Nicotiana undulata. Next base: position 401 of record MDKH01240584.1, read on the forward strand.
GCTGCTACATGGGATTCTGAGTCCGATATGAGGAGTCGTTATCCCCATCTGTTCTCAGACTCAGGTATTTTTCTATGTCCGTTCGAGGACGAACGTTTGTTTTAGAGGTGGAGATTGTGATGACCCAAAAGGTCATCTTACATAATTTAAGCAGTATCTGTGTTCCGAGGCTCTGAGAGCCTCCGTTAGTCTCACCTCATTATGCGTGCACAGCTCGGGCGTGTAGTCGGGAAGCTATTATGTGAAAAGTTAATGAAAATGAGTTTTTATAATTAATGAATGAATATAGTTGACTTTGGTCAACATTTCTGGTAAACGGACCCGGACCCGTGATTCGACAGTCCCGGAGGGTCCGTAGGAAAATGTGGGACTTGGGCATATGCTCGGAATTGAATTCCGAGGTCCCAAGCCCGAGAAAAGAATTTTTAAAGAAAATTGTTTTCTGAAAAATATAAAGGATTTTTAAAATGAATAATTATGTGAAAACCGTGTTGCCGGGCCCGCATTATGGTTCCGGAGCCCGGAACAGGTTTATTATACGTTATGTGACTTATCTGTGGAATTTGGTGTAAATCGGATTTGAAATGAGTGGTTTCGGATCAAAAAATGAGACTTTCAGATTTTAAAGAACTGGAAATGTGGCTTGGAAAGTAGTGATATGTTCCCGAGGTCCGAATGGGATTCCAAGACCGGGGATAGTTCCGTGGTGTTAATTATAACTTGTCTACAAAGTTTGAAGTCGTTCCGAGCAGTTTAGGCCGGTTCGGCGGATTGAAGTGAATTCTAGAATTTTAAAGTTCTTAAGTTCGATTATGTTGGATTATTCTCTCTGGATTACTTTTATCTGTCGAGGTGACCGTTTATTACACTTGTCCCCCTTACTGCTCCCGTACCCCCTACTTGCCTTTTTATCTCTTGCCTTGTGTTATTTTCTGTCACCTGCTGTAGAATAGGACAGGTTATCGTTAATGTCAAGTCTAGCCTCGTCACTACTTCGGCCGAGGTTAGGCTTGGCACTTACTCAGTACATGGGGTCGGTTGTACTGATACTACACTGCACTTCCTTGTGTTGTGCAGACCCTGCTACCGGACCCCGTGGAGCGTTCTGAGGGAGATACCTTCAGTCCACGTCAGAGCTTCGAGGTATACACTGGCGTTCGTGGATCCCGAGGCTTCTCTCCTTTACCGTTTCATTGTCTTTCTTCTTATTTCCAAGACAGTGTTGTATTTTCATTTCCAGACTTGTATTTAGTATTCCAGTAGTTAGTCCGTGGGATTGTGACACCCCGGTTTTGGGATTGTTCGTTGTAGATGTCTTATTATTTCATTTTGAATTTTTCAAAGATATTATTATTATTTTTCTACTGTGAAACAATTGAAGGGATTTGGAAGGCTCAGTAAAGTTTTGAGAGTTACTAGTGTGGGAAGTTTTACGTTATTTCATGTTTGTCATGTCTTTATTCTCCGCATTCTTAAAGTTTCGTTATTTTTATTAAGCAATGCTTACACGATTTTGTTGGGAATTTGTTGAAAGTGACGAACCATCGTTTCGTTCAGTATTAAATGATTTTAAATTACTATTGCAAGTTATACATTGGCTGGCCTAGCGGGTTCAACGTTAGGCGCAGTCACGGCCCAAAGGGTGGGAATTTGGGTCGTGACAGCTAAACATCACGTTCTAGGGTTGTGATTCTTTCATGACTATTGTTATTCGGATATTGATTTTGATTTCTTAGTTTATCATATTGGTTTATTTATTCAATCCTGCGCTTAATTATTTAATTTCTCGATCACAAATTGAATACTATCTACGAATCTAGAGTTGAACTCGAAAGTGAGAATTCTAGATTTCATATAGGGTTGAATAGAGCAAGTTCTTGAACTTGGGCATCGGGGAACGGATTCGCGATTAGCATAGAGATATACCTAATTGCCTTGCTTGGTTGATTTACAGATATTATAAATGCGTTCTTGTTGATTCTAACTCCATAGACATATAGGTGTTAGGTTAGCTTGAATAGGCGAGTAAGAACTCGACAGATTCTTATAAGAAATATTAACTTTGTTAACCAATAAACTAGATAAATTAGTTAGTCAATTCAATTTAAGAATACCATTGGAATGTTAGATAGCCCATGGCCCTAGATCGTTTTTATCGCATTGATAACATAAAAATCTGTTATCATTCTATTCAACGTTCATAATTTGTTTTTATTTATTTTAATTAGCTTAGAATCAAATACTTCTAGGTTTATTTCTTTTATTAGGATAGTCTAGTTTAGTTAATAGTTAATCACAACTCCTCATGGGTTCGACATCTAACTTTTAGTGACTTTATTACTTGACGAGCGCGTATACTTGTGTGTGCGTTTGGGAGCAACAAGTTTTTGGCGCCGTTGCCGGGGAGTTAGAAATTAGCTATTTTCTAGATTAGACATTTATTCTTTTTATCTATTCATTTATTTTTATTTAGGTTAGTTAGTATTTTTTTTATATTATTTATTTTAACATGGCATCTTGGAATGAAAATTATTCGAATGATGGTTATTCTTATTTTGATGATCCTTGTCAATATTGTGGAGGACCCCACTGGTGGAAAAATTGTCAGAATATTCCCGAGAGCGAGTTGTGCGCACAATCTCAATCCTTTGAGTGGAATATTTGTAATATGTGTGGTGTTCAAGATGGCCATTGGGATGGTTGTCCTAATTCTTTTCATCCTTCTCTAAGCCCTTATTATGATCTTTCTAATGATGTTTGTGAGCTTGATATGAAACTTGATGCAGATATTAGGGATATTTTAAGGCAAGTAGCAGAGAAACAGGATAAACTCAAAATAGATATGAAAATAAAGAGGGAAACAATCATAAGAATGAAAGCTAATATGGAAGAATTTAATGAAGAGAGCGAGTTCCAAGAAAAGGAAAATTTTGAAAAAGTGGAGATTTTGAGCCAAACATGGCTAGTGGAACAAGCTGAAACATCAGAAATATATGAGACTCAACGTGAGAAAACTACTGATAGGATGAAACACTTAATAGAAGGAAGAGCTGAACTAGGACAAGAGATTGAAAAATTTGGCACTGATATTCACGACTTGGAGGCTCAATTGAATACAAAGGTTGATGTGTCTAATGCCCAACAAAATAGTAGTGAGATGTGTGAAGTTGAAAATGATCATATACACCAAATTGAGGAGCTAAAAATGGAGTCAATCATTCAAACATATTTTTGTTGATGATGGCCATGTTGAGAAAAGTACACTAGAGTCATGTGAGAAAGCATATAATATTATATTTGAAGACCTGAGTGTATGCGCATATGAGGATGTAAAGAGCAATACAATTCTTGAGTTAGGGCGTATTGGTCCTCATTCCATACATTTTCAACATTGTGTTTGGATGATGACATGGAAATCGAGTCATCTTAGCCTTTGGAAGAGCCAAGGATGGGGAATGGGGTGCTTACATTTTTGAAATCATCGTGCCAGAGAGACAAAATTACATACCTCATCCAAAGGGCAAGAAGTGTAAAATGCGATATTGGTTGCTTGGCCCAATAAAATTTGTTCCACCACCCCGAGAGCATAGCAAAAAGCTTGAAGCCAAATTGGGGGCTCAATTCATTAGTTCGAGATGGAGACAGAAAGTAATCAAGTCGTGCTGCGACTTTAAATTAAGTGCTTGTTGGGAGGCAACCCAGCTTTACCGTTTTCTTTAATTTTTGTTTATTTTTATTATATTTTATTTTTAGTATTTTTTAGTATTTTCTTTGTTTTGTAGGATTATAATCATAGGAAACCAAGTCATTGGAAAAATGCACAAGCAAGTTAGATCGTTGGAAATAAGTGTGGGGTGCCCGCACAAAGGACCATCCTTGGGAGAAGTCTGAATACCCCATGAGCTGCTGGTGCTTCAGCCTATGGTCTTTCAGGGAGTTTCTTTTCCATCCTCGTTTTTTTGCTTTATTTGTGCAATAGGGACACTGCACTCTTTTAAGTGTGGGGTGAGAAAAATTTCTTTAGATCATTAGTAGTACTATATTAGTATGTCAATTTCTTAGTTTTTTTTAGTTTCGTATTTTTTTTTATAATAGTGTAGTATTTTAGGTGATTAATTTTATAATTAAAGAAAATTAAAACAAAAATTGAAAATTTTGGACTTTTCACGATGATAGATCTGTTGGACAATTTTCTTGAAGGATTAAAGTCCGATTAAAAATGCCAAAAATATTTTCTTTTATACTTTTAGGTAGTTAGGTAGTATCCCCTGGTTTTTCTTTCGACACCGGTTCTTTTCCAAAGGTGTAGCTCGAACCGAGTTCTAATTTAGTTTTCTTTATTATTTGTTTTTCTTTCTTAGGAGTATGTTAAGGAAGAAAATTAAGACTGCTCTGAGATACCTATTGACATGTTTGGTGTTGTCAAGTTAAGTTATGGCATACGCTCTATCTTCTTGCATATATGATTTGAATTGTAATGTCCAAGTAAATTAAGTAGCATACTCTGTGATGCCTTTTTCCCAGTTGATTGACTTGTATGCTACGTAGTGCATTGTTGCTTAAAAATTCTCAACTTGTTATGCTTGATTTACTTGAGAGTCACACAGAACCATCTTAAGTGAGTCAAGTGCCATGTGTTTGTAAGGATTGTTGATATTTTGTGTTATCCTGTGTAGTCTAGAACTTGCCCTGTGTGTTAATCAATGGGAAATCATTAAGTTGTGCTAGTCTAGGAGATTACGTAGGCGTTTCTTTCTTGATCATAAAGGTTCTTGTCACTAACAAATAAAATGTTCCCGTTGCTCTCCCCTTTGAGCCTATAGACAGTTTCCTTGGCAACCACATTACAAGCCGTACTCCTAGTTTGTCTTAATTTGATATTGTTGAACCTTTACCTCCTAAGGAACTTAGTGGCTAAAAAAAGTATGGTGAGAGATTGGGATGTTTCTTTTGAGTGGAACCATGGAAGGGCCCTTAAGGTGCACGAAAATTGTGAATAAAGTTCACTAGCTTATGAACTTCAAATTATGGAGTGTGTGAAGAAAAATAAAATGATGTTGCAAGAAAAAGCAAATAAAAGTTCAAATAATGTAGAAATACAAACACCTCCTAATCATTCTCACTCATGCTAGTGAAACCATAGAGGTGCTTAATGGAAAAGTGGTCTATGTTAGTTATGATGTATGACAAGTGTATGGATTGAGAAGAAATTGAGCTTGATTTCCCAGTATAGTGTATTAAAGTGCTTAGGAGGATTCTTCACTATTCCTAAATATATCCTACCCGTCCCATAGCCTACATTATAACCTTAAAGTCCTAATTGATCCTAGATTTGGCTAGAATTAGTAGAGATGTACTCTACGGGAAAGCTTATGGTACGACCACGGGATGCACATGAATTCTTTTTGAGAATGAGTGAATTTTGTTCAATTGTGTGATGTCCTTAATTTATGTTCAATGACATATTTGAATGTGTGGACTACTTGTGGTGAGGGCACTTGGTCTCATGTTGGATTGGTGATGTTGTATACTTTCTTGTGTTGGGTGAGTGTGTTAGTTGAAAATTCTTAGTGGTAACGAGTCATCTTTTGAGGTAAGGTGGTTAAGGAGAGGTTTCTCGAATAATATTGAGTATACTTGGGCTATTGAAAAGCGGGAAGAATGTGAAAATTGTGTGTTCATGCTTAATTGCCAATATCGATTATTGTCAAAAGGTAGCGTGTTCGATTGAATTAATTGTGAAGTCCTCTTTCATAGTGTTAATCATGTTTTGGGGGTGATTATATAGTTCCATTGCTAGAGGACGAGAAAGAGTTTAAGTGTAGGGTGTTGATAATCGGCTTAATGTATGCATATTTTAATATAAATCGCCTCATACTTTGCTCATGTCTCGTAGATTTGAGATGTTTAATATGATGATTTGTGCTAAATAATGGTATTTCTATGTGTAGGAATCATTCAGAGGCAATTTGGGACAAAACGAAGCCAATTGGAGCAAAATCAGAGCAAAAAGGAAAAAGTCAAATTTTGAGGGCCACAGCCATCGTGGGGCGCTTGTTGTGGCGCAATTTTTAGATTGTGTTTTTTTTAGAGTCAGGGCCAGCGCCCCACGCTGCCCAGGACACTAGGGACGTGAAGCTATCCTATTTCGCCTAGGATTCGGGTATTTCGACCCCAAGACACCCCCAACTCATATAAAAGCACCCTAAACCTATTTTAGAGAAGGAGGACGGTGACTTTTAGAGAAAAACACAAGCACAAAGCCGTCGTAGAGGCCGGATTTCTTTTCTTAGACCAAACTTAGTAATTTTTATGTTTCTTTGTATGATTTGTTGTTTTGCTACCATGACTATGTGGAGCTAAACTTCACGTTCTAGGGTTGTGGTTCTTTCATGACTATTGTTATTCGGATATTGGTTTTGATTTCTTAGTTTATCATATTGGTTTATTCATTCAATCCTACACTTAATTATTTAATTGCTTGATCACCAATTGAATACTATCTATAAATCTAGAGTTGAACTCGAAAGTGAGAATTCTAGATTGCATATAGGATTGAGTAGAACAAGTTCTTGAACCTGGGCATCGGGGAACGAATTAGCGATTAGGATAGACATATACCTAATTGCCTTGCTTGATTGATTTACAAGAATTATAAATGTGTTCTTGTTGATTCTAACTCCATAGACATATAGGTGTTAGGTTAGCTTGAATAGGCGTGTACAAACTCGACAGATTCTTATGAGAAATATTAACTCTGTTAACCAATAAACTAGATAAATTAGTTAGTCAATTCAATTTAACAATACCATTGGAATGTTAGATAGCCCATGACCCTAGATCATTTTTATCGCATTGATAACATAAAAATCTGTTATCTTTCTATTCAACGTTCATAATTTGTTTTTATTTATTTTAATTAGCTTAGAATCAAATACTTCTGGGTTTAATACTTGTTAGATAATTAGGATAGTCTAGTTTAGTTAATAGTTAATCACAACTCCTCATGGGTTCGACATCTGACTTTTAGTCACTTTATTACTTGACGAGCGCGTATACTTGTGTGTGGGTTTGGGAGCAACAAGTTTTTGGCGCCGTTGCCGGGGACATAGAAATTAGCTATTTTCTAGATTAGACATTTATTCTTTTTATCTATTCACTTATTTTTATTTAGGTTAGTTAGTATTTTTTTTATATTATTTATTTTAACATGGCATCTTGGAATGGAAATTATTCGTATGATGGTTATTCTTATTTTGATGATTCTTGTCCATATTGTGGAGGACCCCACTGGTGGAAAAAATTGTCAGAATATTCCCGAGAGCGAGTTGTGTGCACAATCTCAATCCTTTGAGTGGAATATTTGTAATATGTGTGGTGTTCAAGATGGCCATTGGGATGGTTGTCCTAATTCTTTTTATCCTTTTCTAAGCCTTTATTATGATCTTTCTAATGATGTTTGTGAGCTTGATAGGGGAAATGAAGTGCAGGATATGAAACTTGATGCAGATATTAGGGATATTTTGAGGCAAGTATCAGAGCAACAGGATGAACTCAAAAAAGATATGAAAAGAAAGAGGGAAACAATCATAAGAATGAACGCTAATATGGAAGAATTGAATGAAGAGGGCGAGTTCCAAGAAAAGGAAAATTTAGAAAAAGTGGAGATTTTGAGCCAAACATGGCTGGTGGAACAAGCTGAAACATCAGAAATATATGAGGCTCTACGTGAGGAAACTACTGATAGGATAAAACACTTAATAGAAGGAAGAGCTGAACTGGGACAAGAGATTGAAAAATTTGGCACTGATATTCACGACTTGGAGGCTCAATTGAATACAAAGGTTGATGTGTCTAATGCCCAACAAAATAGTAATGAGTTGTGTGAAGTTGAAAATGATCATATACGCCAAATTGAGGAGCTAAAAATGGAGTCAATTATTCAAGCATATTTTTGTTGATGATGGCCATGTTGAGAAAAGTACACTAGAGTCATGTGAGAAAGTATATAATATTATATTTGAAGACTCGTGTGTATGCGCATATGAGGATGTAAAGAGCAATACAGTTCTTGATTTAGGGCGTACTGGTTCTCATTCCATACATTTTCAACATTGTCTTTCGATGATGACATGGAAATCGACTCATCTTAGCCTTTGGAAGAGCCAATGGATGAGGAATGGGGTGCTTACATTTTTGAATTCATCGTTCCAGAAAGACAAAATTACATACCTCATCCAAATGGCAAGAAGTGTAGAATGCGATATTGGTTGCATGGCCCAATAACATTTGTTCCACCACGCCGAGATTATAGCGAAAAGCTTGAAGCCAAATTGGGGGCTCAATTCATAAGTTCGAGATGGAGACAGAAAGTAGTCAAGTCGTGATGCGACTTTAAATTAACCGCTTGTTGGGACGGAACCCAGCTTTACCGTTCATTTTTGTTTATTTTTATTTTTATTATTTTGTAGTATTTTCTTTGTTTTGTAGGATTATAATCATAGGAAACAAAGTCATTGGAAAAATTCACAAGCAAGTTAGATCGTTGGAAATAAGTGTGGGGTGCCCGCACAAAGGACCATCCTTGGGAGAAGTCTGAATACCCCATGAGCCGCTGGTGCTTCGGCCTATGGTCTTTCAGGGAGTTTCTTGTCCACCCTCGTTTTTTTGCTTTATTTGTGCATTAGGGAAACTGCACTCTTTTAAGTGTGGGGTGAGAAAAATTTCTTTAGATCATTAGTAGTATTATATTAGTATGTTAATTTCTTAGTTTTTTTAGTTTCGTATTTTTTTATAATAGTCTAGTATTTTTGGTGATTAATTTTATAATTAAAGAAAATGAAAACAAAAATTGAAAATTTTGGACTTTTCCCGACTATAGATCTGTTGGACAATTTTCTTGAAGGATTAAAGTCCGATTAAAAATGCCAAAAATATTTTCTTTTATTTTTTTAGGTAGTTAGGTAGTATCCCTTGGTTTTTCTTTCGACACCGGTTCTTTTCCAAAGAGTTTTCTTTATTATTTGTTTTTCTTTCTAAGGAGTATGTTAAGGAAGAAAATTAAGACTGCTCTGAGGTACCTATTGACATGTTTGGTGTTGGCAAGTTAAGTTATGGCATACGCTCTGTCTTCCTGCATATATGATTTGAATTGTAATGCCCAAGTAAATTAAGTAGCATACTCTGTGACGCCTTTTTCCCAGTTGATTGACTTGTATGCTACATAGTGCATTGTTGCTTAAAAATTATCAACTTGTTATGCTTGATTTACTTGAGAGTCACACAGAACCATCTTGAGTGAGTCAAGTGCCATGTGTGTGTAAGGATTGTTGATATTTTGTGCTATCATGTGTAGTCTAGAACTTGCCCTGTGTGTTAATCAATGCGAAATCATTAAGTTGTGCTAGTCTAGGAGATGAAGTAGGCGTTTCTTTCTTGATCATAAAGGTGCTTGTCACTAACAAATAAAATGTTCCCGTTGCTCTCCCCTTTGAGCCTATAGACCGTTTCCTTGGCAACCACATTACAAGCCGTACTCCTAGTTTGTCTTAATTTGATATTGTTGAACCTTTACCTCCTAAGGAACTTAGTGGCTAAAAAAAGTATGGTGAGAGATTGGGATGTTTCTTTTTAGTGGAACCATGGAATGGCCCTTAAGGTGCACGAAAATTGTGAATAAAGTTCACTAGCTTATGAACTTCAAATTATGGAGTGTGTGACGAAAAATAAAATGATGTTGCAAGAAAAAGCAAATAAAAGTTCAAATAATGTAGAAATACATACATCTCCTAATCATTCTCACTCATGCTAGTGAAACCATAGAGGTGCTTATTGGAAAAGAGGTCTATGTTAGTTATGATGTATGACAAGTGTATGGATTGAGAAGAAATTGAGCTTGATTTTCCAGTATAGTGTATTAAAGTGCTTAGGAGGGTTAGTCACTATTCCTAAATATATCCTACCCGTCCCTTAGCCTACATTATAACCTTAAAGTCCTAATTGATCCTAGATTTGGCTAGCTTAGATTAGTAGAGATGTACACTACGGGAAAGCTTATGGTACGACTACGGGATGCACATGAATTCTTTGTGAGAATTAGTGAATTTTGTTCAATTGTGTGATGTCCTTAATTTATGTTCAATGACATATTTGAATGTGTGGACTACTTGTGGTGAGGGCACTTAGTCTCATGATGGATTGGTGATGTTGTATACTTTCTTGTGTTGGGTGAGTGTGTTAGTTGAGGATTTTTAGTGGTAACGAGTCATCTTTTGAGGTAAGGTGGTTGTGGAGAGGTTTCTTGAATAATATTGAGTATACTTGGGCTATTGAAAAGCGGGAAGAATGTGAAAATTGTGTGTTCATGCTTAATTGCCAATATCGATTATTGTCAAAAGGTAGGGTGTTCGGTTGAATTAATTTAGAAGTCCTCTTTCATAGTGTTAATCATGTTTTGGGGGTGATTATTTAGTTCCATTGCTCGAGGACGAGCAAGAGTTTAAGTGTAGGGTGTTGATAATCGGCTTAATGTATGCATATTTTAATATAAATTGCATCATACTTTTCTCATGTCTCGAAGATTTGAGGTGTTTAATATGATGATTTGTGCTAAATAATGGTATTTCTATGTGTAGGAATCATTCGGAGGCAATTTGGGACGAAACGACGCGAATTGGAGCAAAATCAGAGCAAAAAGGAAAAAGTCAAATATTGAGGGCCACAGCCAGTGTGGGGCACTGGCTGTGGCGCAATTTTCAGATTGTGTTTTTTTTAGAGTCAGGGCCAGCGCCCCACGCTTCCCAGGACGCTCGGGACGTGAAGCTATCCTATTTCGCCTAGGATTCGGATATTTCGACCCCAAGACACCCCCAACTCATATAAAAGCACCCTAAACGTATTTTAGAGAAGGAGGAAGGTGACTTTTAGAGAAAAACACAAGCACAGAGCCGTCGTGGAGGACGGATTTCTTTTCTTCCCCCAAACTTAGTAATTTTTATGTTTCTTGGTATGATTTGTTGTTTTTCTACCATGACTATGTTGAGCTAAACTTCACGTTCTAGGGTTGTGGTTCTTTCATGACTATTGTTATTCGGATATTGATTTTGATTTCTTAGTTTGTCATATTGGTTTATTCATTCAATCCTGCACTTAATTATTTATTTTCTTGATCACCAATTGAATACTATCTACAAATCTAGAGTTGAACTTGAAAGTGGGAGTTCTAGATTGCATATAGGATTGAGTAGAGCAAGTTCTTGAACCTGGGCATCGGGGAACGAATTCGCGATTAGGATAGACATATACCTAATTGCCTTGCTTGGTTGATTTACAAAAATTATAAATGTTTTCTTGTTGATTCTAACTCCATAGACATATAGGTGTTAGGTTAGCTTGAATAGGCAAGTGAGAACTCGACAGATTCTTATGAGAAATATTAACTCTGTTAACCAATAAACTAGATAAATTAGTTAGTCAATTCAATTTAAGAATACCATAGGAATGTTAGATAGCCCAGGACCCTAGATCATTTTCATCGCATTGATAACATAAAAATCTGTTATCTTTCTATTCAACTTTCATTATTTGTTTTTTTTATTTTAATTAGTTTAGAATCAAATACTTCTAGGCTTAATTGTTATTAGATAATTAGGATAGTCTAGTTTAGTTAATAGTTAATCACAAGTCCTCATGGGTTCGACATCCGACTTTTAGTCACTTTATTACTTGACGACCGCGTATACTTGCGTGTGTGTTTGGGAGAAACACCCCTGGAATAAAAGGGGGCCCACCAAGATCACCGAGAAGAGGATGCGCCGCTAGCTACGATGGCCACCGTCTGCGATTGAACCACCTACATCCATTCAAAGATGTAGCACCCCCAGCAAAAGGAACGTTAGTACTGTTGAAAAGTACTAGTATGTAAATCCAAACACCAATATCAATATAATGAACAATGAAACAAAGAGAAGAATGTCATAATAAACAGTAAGAGCATCAGAGAAATACAAAAAAAAACATCAATAAGGATCACATAGTTTCCGGATCAATTTTCCATCTTATTAGATTGATAATCTTAGTGCCATGTGCCACAACCCACAATGCCACTGTGTTCCTACATGGAGTCCGATCTCGACCCGACCGGCTAGGTCATATCAAGTGAGACATCATCCATATCTACAATCTCAATCAATAAATCCAACATAATAACTACCATGTGTGCGGCATGGCGTCTGATCATGGCCCGATCGGCTAGGCCATCTAACTTGAGACATCATCCTTTCAATCGTTAGTTTTGATTCACTTTTCTTTCCCATCTTTCATTACACGACACGAGTAGCCTCATTTATTAAGTCGTTCTTGGCACTTGGTATCTTTTAAAATTTTAATTTCCCTTCTTATACATTCAGATAACTTTGTCATCGCTTCAATAAGGCCTATCATATAAGGTAATGCACACATAAGGGAAGGAGCTTGAAAAATCTTGATCGCACGGAGGCTTTTCATACATATTAGCTTAGCAAGCATTACTCGATTCTTGACATGAAATTCTTATCCTTTCTCAACACGTATTCCTCATTTCAAACACATTCTCAAATAGCATGATGACATAGTAAACTTTTAGAACAATTATTGAATATGAGTCTTTCAACATAATATATTAGGGTAGCCAATTCTAGCATGATCAAGCTAGGAACTTACACCAAATATTCGAACATCGGAGCTTTGATTCTATAAAGAAGGGAGTTTAGCCATACATACATCAATTGAGCTTTCCCTTAATTTCTGCAACAAGTTCCGGAACCCTTATCACCGTTAATCTATTTTGGGGGTACAACAAGTTGAATAAAAAATTAGAAGGATTATCATGATTATAGCTCATTATCATGATTGAGATTTTATGGTTCTTTTCATGAAATATTTCACCATCCCATACCCCCATTCTTTCCTATCTTTACTTAAAAATCCAAATAATTTGGCTTATAATTCCCCCCACAGCTTATAGGAACACATGCATGCAATGGAATCACCCTTGTTCCCATGAATTATCCCCCTTATGGCCCATTATGGCTATGTGTTTTAAATTAAGGATTGGCGTGATGAAGCCTTACATCTTAGGAAAAAGAATTAGATGTCTCACTTGAATATCTTTAAAGCTTTTAGCAAGGTTTGATGGGTTTTAGTGTGTAGGTTGATCTCTCTCTCTCTCTCTAAGCATTCCCTTTCTCACTCTTACAACATCAGAAAAATGTCTCAAAATGGTGTACAATATGTGTTTTTATCCGAATGGGGTCGGGTCTTAAAATAAGAAAATGGGTACCCCGACACAGATATGTGATCGCATATACGATCGCATAATAGTTATGCAGCCCGCAAAGTGACCACAAAAATAGTCTCAGGGGTTTGAATTTTCTTGCCAGGTATGCGACCAGTATATGGTCCGCATACCTATTTTGCGATCGCATAATGCATCGCAGAACTTCCCATTGCAAAAGCCCAAGACGATTATGCGACAAATATGCAGCCCATCATGTTATTCTTCTGCTCCCCACACAGAGAGAGAGAATGAGGATGTTTATTGAGGGTCTTGCTCAGCCTATTATATTGCAATGGCTGAGGAGACATGGAGGGATATTTCTTTCCAGGATGCGGCTAGTGTCTCCAGACTAATTAATATGGTGTTTGGACAGAGAGGTCAGGGGTCGGACAAAAGACCTTATTATTCTGGTCGATTCGGCGGTGCCTCATCTAGGAGAGGGGGAACTTATGGTAGAGTCCATCATCCCATGCCATTTCATTCAGCACTCTAGGCATCCGACGGTGCCCCAGGTAGTCGTGGCCATTATATGCCTTATTCTGATCAGCCATCCTACAGTGCACCACCAGCTTCTATCAATGCACCTCCTCTTCAGAGTTTTCAGGGTGGTTATTCAGGTCGACAGGGTAAGTTTGCCGGCTAGCAGCCTCAGCAGCTGAGGTCTTTTTATACTTGTGGTGATCCGAGGTATATTGCAAGATATTGACTTCATGCGTCGAGTAGTTCACAGCACCAGGGTTCTCGTGTCATGGTTCTAGCACTAGTAGTTGCACCGCCTGCTCAGCCAGCAAGAGGTAGGAGTCAGGTAGTTCGAGGTAGGGGTCGGATGGTTAGAGGTGGAGGTAAGGCTGCTAGAGGCGGAGGCCCGCCAATTAGAGGTTGTCCCAGAGATATGGTTCAGAGTGGTGGGGTTCCTCCCCGATGTTATTCCTTTCCAGCCAGACCTAAGGCTGAGTCATCCGATGTTGTTATCACAAGTACTGTTTCACTTTGAAGTAGAGATGCTTCAGTTCTATTTGATATGGGATCTACGTACTCATATGTGTCATCTTACTTTTCTTCGTATTTGGTTGTGCCTCGTGATTCTTTGAGTGCCCCTGTATATGTGTCCACACCTGTGGGGGATGTTATTGTCGTAGATCGTGTATATCGTTTGTGTGTGGTCACTATTGGGAGTCTTGAGACCAGTGTAGACCTTCTGCTCCTTGATATTGTTGACTTCAATGTTATATTGGGCATGGATTGGCTGTCACCTTATCACCCTATCTTGGACTGTCACGCCTAGATGGTGAATATAGACGTTTCGGGGTTGCCTCGATAAGAGTTAAGAGGGACTCCTGGCCATTCCACCAGCAGGGTTATTTCTTATATGAAGGCTCGGCGTATGGTCGAGAAGGGGTGCTTGGCCGATTTGGCTTATGTGCGTGATTCTAGTGTTGAGGTTCCCTCTATGGATTTTTTGCTTGTTGTTCGTGAGTTTCCAGAGGTATTTCATGCAGACCTACCGGGGATGCTACCCGACATGGATATTGAATTTTTGCGTTGATTTGGCTCTGGGCACTCAGCCCATTTATATTCCGCCATATCGGATGGCCCCGCTAGAGTTGAAGGAATTAAAGGAATAGTTGCAGGATTTTCTTGATAAAGTCTTTATTAGACCTAGTGTCTCACCCTAGGGTGCATCGGTTTTGTTTGTGAAGAAGAAGGACGGGTCTGTGAGGATGTGTATAGACTATCGGCAGTTGAACAAAGTCACTATCAAGAACAAGTATCTGTTGCCGAGGATTGATGATTTATTTAATTATCTTCAGGGTGCCAAAGTTTTCGAAGATTTATTTGAGATCTGGCTACCATTAGTTGAGGATTAGGGCATCTGATGTCCTTAAGACAGCATTTCAGTCGCGGTATGGGCACTATGAGTTTCTAGTGATGTCCTTTGGGTTGACTAATGCCCCAGCAACATTTAAGGACTTGATGAACCGAGTGTTCAAGCCTTGTTTGGGTTCTTTCATGATCGTGTTTATTGATGACATCGTGAGATACTCCCGCAGCCGGGAGGAGCATGAGCGACACCTCAGGATAGTGCTCCAAACTTTAAGGGATAGTCAGTTGTATGCTAAATTTTTGAAGTGTGATTTTTGGTTGGATTCAGTCACTTTCTTGGTCACGTCGTATCAGTAGATGGTATTCAGGTAGATCCTAAGAAGATTGAGGCAGTCCAAAACTTGCCTAGACCTACTTCAGCCACAGAGATCAGGAGTTTCTTGGGTTTGGCGGGTTACCACCGTCGATTTGTGGAGGGTTTTTCATTTATAACAGCCCCGTTGACCAAGTTGACCCAGAAGGGTGCCCCGTTCAGATGGTCGGACGAGTGTGAGGTGAGCTTTCAGAAGCTCAAGAAGCTTTGACTTCAGCGATGGTCTTGGTGTTACCATCAGGTTTAGGATCTTACACGGTGTATTGTGATGCCTCCCGTGTTGGGCTCGGAGTAGTATTGATGCAGGAGGGCAGGGTGATTGCATATGTGTCTCGGCAGTTGAAGGTTCATGAGAAGAATTACTTTATTCACGATTTAGAATTGGCAGTCATTATTCATGCGTTGAAGATTTGGAGGCACTATCTTTATGGCGTGTCGTGTGAGGTTTTCATGGATCATCGCATCCTTCAGTATTTGTTCAAGCAAAAAGATATTAATTTGAGGCAGAATAGATAATTTGAGTTATTGAAAGACTATGATATCACCATATTGTATCATCTGGGAAGGGCTAATGCATTAAGTAGGAAGGCAGTGAGTATGGGAAGCCTTGCATTCATTCCCGTCAGTGAGAGGCCGCTAGCTTCAGATGTTCAGACTTTGGCCAACCAGTTCATGAGGTTGGATATTTCAGAGCCCAGCTGTGTTCTTGCTTGCTCAGTTGGTCGATCTTCTTTATTTGAGCGTATTAGAGATTTGCAGTATGATGATCCTCACTTGTTGGTCCTTAGGGACACAATTCGGTATGGTGGTGCCAAGCGGGCTACCGTTGGAGATGACGGCTTTTTGAGGATGCAGGGTCGCGTGTGTGTGCCTAATATTGATGGGCTTTGTGAGTGGATCCTTGAGGAGGCCCACAGTTCTCGGTATTCTATCCTCCCGAGCACCGTCAAGATGTACCAGGACCTGCGACAACATTATCGGTGGAGGAGAATGGAAATGGATATAGTTGCTTATGTAGCTCGGTGCCTGAATTGTCAGCATGTGAAGTACAAGCACCATAGATTCGGTGATTTGCTTCAGCAGATGGAGATTCCTGAGTGGAAGTGGGAGCGTATCACTATGGACTTTGTTGTTTGACTCCCACGGACTCAAAGGAAGTTAGGTGTCGTTTGGATCGTTGTGGATAGGATGACTAAATCACCACACTTCATTCATGTAGTAGTTACTTATTCTTCGGAGCGGTTGACAGACATTTATATTCGGGAGATCGTCCATCTTCATGGTGTGCCCGTGTCTATCATTTCTAAACGAGGTACGCATTTTACCTCGCACTTTTTGAGGGCAGTACATCGTGAGTTGGCTACGCGGGTTGAGTTGAGCACATCATTTCATCCTCAGACGGACTGGCAGTCCAAGTGTACTATTCAGATCTTGGAGGATATGCTATGCGCTTGTGTTATAGACTTCGGAGGATCGTGGGATCAGTTCTTTCCCCTTGCAGAGTTCTCCCACAACAACAACTATCAATCGAGCATTCAGATGGCTCCCTATGATGCATTATATGGTAGACGATGCAGGTCACCAGTTGGATGGTTTGAGCTGGGAGAGGCTCGGTTTTTGGGTACAGATTTAGTACAGGAGGCCTTAGACAAGGTCAAACTTATTCAGATTAGACTTCGTACAGCTCAGTCCATGCAAAAGAGTTATGCCGACCGTAGAGTTCGTGATGTGGTATTCTAGGGGAGAGAGTGTTGCTACGAGTATCACCCATGAAGGGTGTCATGAGGTGTGGAAAGAAGGTCAAGTTTAGTCCTAGGTACATCGGGCCTTTTGAGGTTCTCGATAAAGTGGGAGAAATGGCTTATAGGCTTGCATTGCCTCCACGGTTATCATCATTTCATCCATTATTCCATATGTCCATGCTCTGAATGTATCATGGTGACCCGTCCCACGTGTTAGATTTTAGCTATGTCCAGTTGGATAGGGATTTGACTTATGAGGAGGAGCCGGTAGCTATTCTAGACTGGTAGGTTCGTCAGTTGAGGTCGAAGAGTTATCTCTAACGATTATTTTAGAGATGGAGATTGTGATGACTTAAAAGGTCGTCTTATGTTTTAAAACTCAATTCTGCAATCGTTAGCCTTAAAATTTCATTTTTATCCCCCTCGATTTTCCTGCGTAATCCGGGCATATTTCTGGAAAGCTTTTATGTGGAAAATTCAAGAAACAACGATATTTGGCTTTAAAAAGGATTTCTAGTTGACTTCGGTCAATGTTTTGAGTAAACGGAGCCGGACCCATTTTTTTACGGTCCCGATGGGTCTGTAGTTAAATATGTGACCCGGACGTATGCCCGGAATCAAATTCCGAGGTCCCTAGATCGAGAAATGAATTTTTGACTAAAATTAAAAGATTGAAAATTAATGATTTTAAAGTATTTGCTTAATGTTTGATATTGTTGGTATCGGGTCTGTATTTTAGTTCCAGAGCCCGGTACAGGTCCGTTATGATATTTATAACTTATCTGTGAAATTTGGTGAGAAACAGAACAGGTTTGACGTGAGTCAGACCTTTGGTTGAGAAAATAGAAATTTTAAAGTGTTCTTGAGAAATTCATAGGTTTTGGTGTTAAATTCGTAGTTTTATGTGTTATTTTAGCGGTTTAATCACACGAGCAAGTTCGTATGATTTTTTTAGACTTGTGTGCATGTTTACTTTAGAGCCCCGAGGGTTCGGGTGAGTTTCAGATAGGCCACGAGTAGTTTGAGACATAGAAAATTCGGGTGTTTCTTCTATTTCTGGTGCACATGCATTTTGTGCTTCACTATCGCGAAGTGTAAGCTGGGCTGGGGGTGAATTTCTTCTACACGAACGCGAGGCTAGGGTCGCGAACGCTAAGCATTGAGGTGTTTGCTCTTCGCGAACGCGACCGGCTAGACGCAAACGCGTAGTGTATTGGAGAAAGTGTGGGACTTTTACGAGTTCTTCTACGCGAACGCGGGCCTAGGTTCGCGAACGCGAAGGTTAGGGGGGACAGACCTACGCAAAAGTGTGTGACTCTTTGTGAACGCGAATGCCATTCTGGACGATGTGCATCGCGAGCGCGATAGGTCTCTCGCGAACGCGATGAACACTTGTCCAGTGATTTTCAAAACAGAACAAAAATGGGACTAAGTCCCAATTTCATTATTCATCATTTGAACTCGACCTAGGGCGATTTTTGAAGAGGGAATTCAACGCCAAATCATAGGTTTGCACTTCTTAACTCGTTTTCTTCAACTTACATTATCACTCATTGAAATCCTAGCCCTAAATCTTGTTCTTTAAGGCTAGAAGTTAGGGATTTTGGGAGAATTGGGGATTTTGCAAATTTGGGGATTTAGGCCTTGATTTGAGGTCGGATTCTAGAACTAATTACATATTCGGGCTCGAGGGTGAATAGGTAAACAGACTTTGGTCCGAACCTTGAGTTTTGACCAAGCGGGCCCGGGGTCAGTTTTTGACTTTTAGGGGTAAAATTCGGGAATTCAATAATTTAGTATTGAAATAGATTTCTTCAGGGATAATTGATGTTAATAAACTAATTATGATTAGATACGAGTGGGTTGGAGGTAAATTCTAGAGGAAAAGCGGTACTTGAGCAGTAACTGGCCTGCGGATCGAGGTAAGTGTCGTGTCTAACTTTGGATTGAGAGATTAGGTATTAATTGACTACTTGCTACATGTTTGGTTATTAAGTACAATATATAGGTGAGGTGACGAGCACCAATATGTTGATTTCGATTCAAAATATGCGAGTGAATATTGAATACTATTTTTGTAACTATTGTAGCCTTTACTTAATTTGTTCATGCTTAGCTTAGCCGATTGTTATGTTGGTCTACTCTCATCTTGTTTTTACTGAAATTGGTAATTGTTGAGTATTGCCTGAAGGTTGAGATTGGTATTATGGTATTGAATATTGAAGTAAGATTGATTTATGATATCTCTGTCTCTCTGTTGCTTTTGATCTTTGTTTTGGTGAGGAAGAGTCTAAAGCATGAAGAGTGATGTAGTGCAATATTTTTGAGTGAGTACTAATGCACGAAGGGTGATGTCGTTCCATGCCTTGCGAGTGATAATGCACAAGGGGTGATGCCGTGCCGTTTTATTATTTCATATGGTAAGATTGAGAGTAAAAGCACGAAGGGTGATGCCGTGCAAATTTCCTTTACTAATTTTTTTGTTTATTTGGTTTAAGGTATATTGATTGATTCTGTCTTATCCCTGTTTCTTATTCCATATATCCTAAACCCCTCAGCATGTCCCCTTCCCATTACTATCTGCTCTATTTCTGTATTACTGTTTTTGCTACATGTAAAATTACACTACATAGGTTATTTGTGGGTGTCCTATCCTAGCCTCGTCACTACTTTGCCAAGGTTAGGTTCGACACTTACCAGTACATGGGGTCGGTTGTACTGATATTTCACTCTGCACTTTCTGTGCAGATCCAGGTGTTGGTTAGAGCTGACTTCGGGATTGTTGTTGACTTCTTTACCCGGAGACCCAAGTTAGATCTGCTAATGTCCGCAGATTCTTGGAGTCCCCTCCTATCTGATCATTTTACTATTTTTCTTAAGTTCATAAAGAGTTGTATATTTTTCCTTCAGCCGAATAATTGTAGATAAATCATAGGTGTCCGTGAGTTGTGACTCCAGATCATGGGTAGATAGATATATACATATCATATGTGCGGATATTGTTATGAATTTTCTTTCCCTTATTAATTTATCAGGTGTTGAATTATATTAATTCTCCGAAAGTTTTAAGATTTTGTGTTGTGAATCTCTAATGTTAGCTTGCCTAGCGAGTGTAACGTTAGGCGCCATCATGGTCCTGATGGTGGGAGTTCGGGTCGTGACAAGTCACAATAGCTACCAACATTAAATCATGAACTAGATAATTTTTTTCTTAGAGCTTCAACTGTCGTGACACATAAGAAATCGCTCTATCATCCTGAAAGAATTCTCTACCAAGACCAATTCGTAAAACATCACAATATATCGTGTATAACCCAAACCTATGGGTAACATCACACTGTCAACTTAGTCAATGGAGTTGCAATGGATTAGAATCCCTCAATAAAATAACGATAATAGACCACCAAATCCAATAAACTCCGAATCTCAGTAACTGCAGTATGTCTAGGTCAACTCTAAACCGCCTCAATCATAGGATCAACCTTAATATTATCATTAGACATCATATCACCCAAGAATGCAATTGAGTCCAACCAAAACTCACGCCTAAATAATTAACTGTAAAACTTCTTTTACTTCAAAGTTTGAAGCATAATCCTCAAATATTATTCATGTTCCTCTCTACTGTGAGGATAAAGCAATATATCATCAATAAATACTATCACAAAAAATTCCCTTCGTACCAACACGCCCTACTTCTTAATATGTATTATGAGCGTAAGATGTGCCAACGTGCAGTGCTGCTTGCTTTAATAGCTTTACCATGCATTGATAGTACAATGAATTCCCAGTTTGCATTATTTAATTTTCTTATCGCGCTTAGAAATATTCTTCGTTTTGTCGTTTATGCCATTTGCACGTAGGGGTTAAAAGAATAAAAGCTGTAATTAATGTCATCTAGAATTTATAAATAAATAGAATAGCTAGGCATCATATGCAACCAGCTAAACTTTTGGTTCATGGAACGTGAAATGCAATACATGGATAATTAAGAAGATAGAGAAAGTTTCAAAGGGAGACTGAAATTTAAGTATATACAATAAACCATAACGACTTAGAAAACAAAGATATAATTTATTCATAAAACATGTAACTACCAGTGGAGAAAGTTGAATAATTGGCTACCAAGAAAGACGTTACTCACATGAACCAAACGTACATGAAAAGGATAGAAGGCCCGCGAGGCAACAGTTGACATCTCCAACCTACCTCACAAGGATAAAGCACTATATATATTCACAAGAAACCTCTTCAAATACACTTTTCTTTTACTTGCTTTATATCTTCCATTCATAGTATAATTTTTAAAGTTCATTACGTTGAAGTCCAAATGCATCCTCCCTCGTTTAAAACTTCTCCAATCAAACTTCCTCTTTTTATCAAAGCTGTCATATGTAAACCGTTGACTTCTTCCAAATCTTTAGACCATTTCCTTTTGTTCTAACCTCATGGCTAACCAAACCAAACTTACAAACATAACAAGATCATGAATGACACAGCAATAAGCCCTGATCCAAATTCGGATGGGTTCCTCGGGTCGCAAAACATCGGTGGATTCGCCTATGGCATTGGAGTTTCAGTTGGGATATTGCTATTAATTACAACAATCACCTTGACATCTTACTTTTGTACAAGACATCAAACCACTGTGCCGCCACAAAGGACGAGGCAAAGGAATGAAAACAGCAACGAGGACGTTCAAGAAGTTGTGGTGGAAATGGGGCTTGATGAGGAAACCCTATTGAGTTATCCGAAGTTGTTGTATTCAGAAGCTAAGGTCAATCACAAGGATTCAACAGCGACTTGTTGCTCAGTTTGTTTGGCGGATTATAAGAACAGTGACATGTTAAGGCTATTACCAGATTGTGGGCACTTGTTCCACTTAAAATGCGTAGATCCATGGCTGAGGTTAAATCCAACTTGTCCTGTTTGTAGAACTTCTCCATTGCCAACACCACAATCCACTCCTCTGGCTGAAGCTGTTCCTCTGGCAATTAGACCTATTGGATAAGTCGCATCAAATTAAATGCCTTGGTATTTCTTCTTCTTCTTCTATGTACACTGTAGATCAATTATCTCCTTTCTTCTCTTAAATTTGTATGTATAATATGTCATTGAAAGAAAAGCTTTCTTCTATATGGCCATTTTTTCTTTTCTTTTTTGAGGATTCTAATTTGTATATGGGCGTGCTTGGTATGAAGGAAAAGAAAAAACTTTGTTTCACTATCTAACATTCTCTAAAAGTTGGAAACTATTTCAAATGGACTATGAAAAACATGAGCGAAGACTGTAAATTTTCCCTTTTAATGGAAGAACTTTTTGGTGTGTGTGATTATTAAAAGTGATGACTCCTTTTCCGGAAAACATATTTTCCTTGGTACCACACACACCCATAATTTACCGCATTGTTTTTCATGAAGCTAGGTAGAGGTCATAAATTACATTGAAAGATAGTTAGGGAAGATATTTGTATGATATGTCAGTATAAGTAGCTTTGAGTCGCAACCACTTTTTCATTGCGTCGTTTTCATCTTTTGGCGTGCAGCTGCTTATAATTTAGTTTTCATTTGATAAATCTTTGCTTCTAAGTTATTGTAAAGCTTAAAAGAAAATGAGAGGAGCATGTAGCTCTCTCGAGCTTATAGCTGCGTGACACAAATGATTTGGCAATGATAATCCACTAAATTCTGCAGGTAGAGTGATTGAGAAAAATAGGCTAAATGAAATTATTTTGAGAAAAAAAAAATCACACTTTTATATTTGTACCCAACTGCCTAAAATTAGGGGTCTATTTGGAAAGCTCCATGTAATTACTTGATTGTGCAATAACTAGCTAGGGTGCTTTTTTGTTTATCATAATGTAATTAATTATAATTACCATTCTTATATTTGGTTGTAAATGTGGAATTACATAGATAAATAAAAAAAAATTAGATTAACATGTAAATAAGTTTTTTAGGCCTGACAAATAATATATGTATGTAACAAATATTAGATATTAAAAATACATATTTGGGTAAGAAAATATATTAAATAATTAGAAAATGGAATAGTAAAGTATCATAAAAAATGATTGGTATCCTCCATATAGATAATATTGTAACAGAAGAGAACAACGAAAATTCCAATAGCAAATTAAAATTCTTTACCACGTCTGAATATAAAAAGGATAGATAGGAGATACGGTGTTGAGGAAACAAAAAGATAACTGGATATCCGAGAAAGTTGAATTTCTACTCCTAGTAGACAGTTGAATTTCTACCCTTAGTTGTTAGTTTTCTGATTAGCTGTATAAGGGTTCATGGAGGCTAATAGGATGCTCCCTTGATATATAAATTTTAATTGCCAAAATATGTAAAAACAAAATTCATAGTTAAAATTTATACAAAACTAGTTAATATAAATTATTTTTTATCAAGCCTTCCTGATTAAAAATCATCATAACAAAAATGTATGAGATTAATGAATCAGCTAGCAATTAAGGAACAAATCACATTCCAATAAAAGATAATTTCTCTCTCCTGGACAGTAAGCAAACGGTTTTAGAAGAAATCACTAATAGTATATATATATATATATATATATATATATATATATATATATATATATATATATATATATAAATCAATATTAGCCATGCAAATGAACATATGTCCTCTCAAAATGAAGTCATGGATATGTTGGAGAACAACATGTCTTCTACAAAAAAATATGATGATAATAGTGCCATGCAAATTGATACTCAAATGGACAATATTAACCGTTTTACTAATAATAACCCTACAACACCTATTAACAAACTTAACCAAAAAAACCAATTATAATCCTCCGTTAACCGAAGATAATGAACAAATCATTATTTTAGATATGAAAATATACTCCCCCAAAGCATGATAGCCAAATGGCACCTCAAGATGACAAAAACGAACAAATGTCCTCCACCCTAGAAGACGGAATGGATGCTATATCCATGGAGGATCAACCTATAAAATAAAATATTGGGCAACCAAACTATGCATTTGGAAGCCCCAATCATTACCCTATTCCCCAATCCCTCTCACACTACCAGTAGCTCCAATCTCACGCATGTTACCAAGCCATTAAGTACACAATATTCCATTAAAGATGGCAAGGCTCCCATCAACCCTACACAAACTTATTCAAATCCTACGACAACACAGAGCTCAAACAATGAAGAACCTACCACCTTTCCTTCCACCATTTGAAAACCCTCAGATTGTTTATGCCCAACCTCCACAAGCACAGGATTACCAACCTGCCTCGTGGATGGAATTAGGTCTAATGGGACATACAGTCTCATTCAATGTTCAAATCAACGGCCAGAAGTCGATAGTGATACTCCGCAACACCTAATACCTAGCCCAAGTAGTAACAGTGGGCATGAGCCTTGCCATGAACAATTACCAAAACCAAGTGTGGCCGAACAACATCCTTTATCCATTGGCACTTTCAATCAATCCACCCTTGGTGCATGAAATGAGGAACCAATGGAGCATGCCACAACAGTTCAACCTAATCCACCCACAGAATGCTCCCTGGACATGTCATTCCTCCCAGCAGAGATTCTATCCCAACTAAACCACAAATAAGGCATGAGAATAACTTCAAAATCAATTAGAGTCGGCTTCACTTAGTTAACAGGACAAAATAACATAAAATCAGGCTAGTACCACTTAATTTAGGGAAGGCATTATATGGAATCAACCAGTAGTCAAGTATCAAATCAAGCAAGGTAAAGAGTAATGAGAACATGTAAATCGAACCAAATAAGAAAGTACCAGTACTACACAAAAAGAAAAGACTGAAATCTTAGTAAAGACTTCAAAGTCTTTATTGTGGGGCAAAAATAAATTTAGTCAATAATTAACGACAAGGATCACAGAGACACATAAATAGAAACATTAAAGAAAAAATAATTACATATCGAAAAACCCTAAATTTTAATATAAGTAAAAATAGGCAGAAATTATGGTGAGTAAAATCAGTCAAAAATAAATAAGGAAAAACATTTTTGGCAAAAATCTGTTAAAATCAAAACCCTAATTTTAGGGTAATTATGATCTGTCAGAAATAGTGAATAAACTATAAACATAGAGATAGAGGTACTGAACATCAAAGGAAAAATATTAAAACAAAAATAACAATCGTTTCAGATATGGAAATATTTGAACCCTAATTTTAGGGTAAGTGAAAGATTCAACCAAAATATACAAATTCGTGAGTGACAATGTAAATAATAACATTAAAGCGAACCAGAATGAACAAAAATCTGGTTTGAACCAGAGATCCAAAACCCTAACTGAAAGATGTGAAAAATATTCATACTCACAGGTATTGGGATGAACACAAACGGGAATGATCGAAATATGAGAGATTTTGAACCAAATCAGGTTCGAGTCTCTTGAGATACACTTGCCATTGGAGGCAAATAAGCTTAAGTAACATCAAAATCGGGTAGCAAGTAAAGAAGTAAAGCTAAATAAGGCGGGGAATCAAGAGAGGATCCCATGAATAAAAGGTAAAATGGTGACGGCGGGTTAGTGTCATGACCCCAAAACACCCAGTCGTGATGCCGCCTATCGTGAAATCAGGCAAGCCACACATTTTATTTGCTTAAAGTTGTTATCAGAAAATAACTTTATTTGCAGCAAGAGTCTCATTTTATAAAGCATTAAAATGTTTAACATCATTAAAACCCAACTAAACAAATCTCCGATCTAGTGTCACCGAGTCATGGGCTACTATAAATAAGATGTCAAAATACAAAGTTGACATAATATTGTCTGGAAATAATAAAATGCGATAGGAAGGTAAAGGAGAAAACGAGGCTATGATCTGCCGGCTGCTACCTCGAATGCTCCAAAAGAAACTGTGACAACAAGTCACCAACAGCTACCGGGTCCCGATGTACCTGGATCTGCACACAAGGTGCAGGGGGTAACGTGAGTATTGTAAGGCCCCGAAAAATTTTGCTAAGTAATTTAGGATTTCGGGGTGTCAGATAGGCTAATTATAATATTTTATGTGCTATAAATAAGATGTAAATAAATTGGATATGGTAAATAAGTGTATAAGTCATATAATGAGTAATATGGGTCCAAGTAGAGGCCTAAGTCTAAGTCAAATCGGAAAATTTCATAACATGCTAAAATTCCAAATGAGTTGCACAAGTCCACTCTTTGAACGAGAATATCTAAATATACATATATATATGGTTTTTGTAAGGACCCGTAAAATCATTAACCGAAACGACGCCTAGTTAGATTCCTATGTGTCGCGGGTCGGACTTTTGGGAGTAAAAGTGCCATGCGGACTTAAAGGAAGAAAGTTCGCAAAGAGGTGTAAATATACGGTCCACTATGCGGTTGCAGAGCCACTATGCGGACCGCATACTGGCCGCAAAGTGGGCCAGATTGCTGGCCAATTTGAGGGTGATTATGCGGCCCAAAATGCGATCGCATACCTGATATGCGGGCCACATAATCCATCGCATATTTGCCTTGGAGTTTTGCGAGGGGAGTTATGCGGCGCATTATGCGACCGCAGAACAGGTATGCGAGCTGCATAATGGCTGCATACCCGGACAATTTGTTTTTTTTTCCCTAGTTGATTCCGTTTTTGCGATAGGCTTGCGGGCCGCATGTTCATTTTGCGGTCGCATATGCGACTACATAATTAAGTTGGGGCACCCTATTTTCTTATTTTTAAAGCCGGCCCTAGACCAATATGACGCCCATTCCCCACCATTTTAAGCCATTTTCCTGATAATCTAGAGGGAGAAAGGAGAGGGTTCTAGAGAGAAGGTCCCCATCTCCATCAAATTGATCTTCAATCACCACCAAGGGCACTTGGCACTAATCAAACAGGGTTCAATCTTCCTCACTCAAAGAGGTAAGTTTCTATTGCACCAACTTTAAATTCCATTGTTACAACTAAAATGGGCCATGGATAGGTTAGTTCATGGGAATGGGGATAGAGACCTTGCATGCATGAGATTCTAAACTAGGTAAAGGAAAGTAAAAACAAAAATATGAAGAAATGGGGAATGAGACCTTAACAAACTCTTGATTCTAGGTATAATACCCAAATGGGCTGGGATGATGATCGAATTCCTAATTAAGATTTAATTGTGCTATTTTGTTAAATAGATTGAAAGGGCTAAATGATTCCAGAAATTTGTCATGAGAGTTAGGGATAAGACCCAGTCGAGGTATGTATGGCTAACTCTAATCTTCATAGAATGAACTTATTGGTGTTCAAATACCGGATATGAGTTCCTTGTTTGATACTCTGAAGAATTGATGGTTTCAATGTGTTAAGTTGGGAAACTCCTATTTCCATATTGTTCTAAGTTGCTACCATGTCAATATGATACTTGAAAATGGAAATTATGATTATCGTGCTCTTTTCTTTATTATGTGTACGGATCCTTATATGTTGGTTCTAGTTAATATGAAGGATGATTGTACGAAACGGTTAAAGAGAGGAATGTAACACAAATTTTTAGATGTGTCCAAGTGCCAAGAACTCTATAATAAATGATGGAAAAAGGAATGTGAATCGAATAATTAAAATTGATATGGTTATGTCCCAGAGTGAGATGACTTAGCCGATCGGGCCGAGATCGGACTCCATGCTGTACACATGGTGGTAATCGCATCAGAAATATGATTTTGGTAATGTATCACTATTTTAAGTGAGATGGCTTAGCCGGTCAGGCCGAGAATGGACTCCGTGTGAAAACGACACGGTGGTAACTATAAAACTATGATGCTGTAATATCTCACTTGGGATGGCATAGACGGTCGGGCCAAGACCGGACTCCATGTGAAAACGACACGGTGGTATATTAAAATTGTGGCACTTGGCTTTAAAAGAACTACTATAAAAAAGATGGCAAAACGGGATAAGAAAACATGGTGACTCTTGTTTTTGTTTCCCCTATTTCTGTGAATTGTTATTTGATGTCTCTAATTGTGTTATTACATGTTCGATGTTTGTTCTATTTAGAGTAGAGTTTGTTCATACATACTAGTACTATTCTATGGTACTAGCGTCCCTTTTGCCGGGGGCGCTACATCTTCTTATGGATGTAGGTGGCTCTGTAGCTGGTAGCGCTGATCGCAGGTAGCGTTGCCTTCTCCTTCTCTCCACAGCAGTCTTGGTGAGCCCCATTTCCTTCCGGGGTTATGAATAGAATATGTCGCATTTCTTTTGCTTATGTTTTTACACTTTGAGGTATAGCCGAGGCCTTGTCGTCGGCAGGGTCACTTTGTCTTTTCCATCTTTAGAAGCTCCGTAGACAGATTGTGGGTGGTGTCGGGTACTAAATATTATAACTAGAAATGTTGTTATTTGGTAGAATGTTCCATTCGTATCTATTAATTGTAATATTCTGGATATTATGGTTGAAACTGCTAATGAAAACAAAAATGGAAGTTTATGAAAATATTATAAAGTATGATTGATAGAATTTATCTCTTAATTATTCATAAATTAGTTTGGGTAGAATGAAACCTGACATGCTTGCTCAGTCGGGTTTACTCGGTTGAGCGTCGGTCGTGCTCCCTGGTTTTGGGGCGTGACAAGTTTGCCAACTCAGAAGTAACGAACCCAAACTATGGGCTGAGAGGTAGTGACGAACTAAACCTCAATAAATGTAATGAAAACAGCGCAAGAAATCTTGGCATGTTCAAAGTTCTAACATACAATGAAAGAAAACAGGATGATTCATATATGATTAGTAACTCATGCATAATTCAGTATACTCTACATGAAAATATGTCAACTATATGAAATGCACCTAGTGCTCACAATATCTCACATATGAGTCCACTCAGTACTGTATATGGCTCTTAGGGACCTGGGAAGATCCATCCCGGAATATACATAAACACAGGTGACCGTAGTCACTCAGTATTGAGGAAGGCCAATCCAGCCCCACGGAGAAGCTCCATCTCCGGAATACAACGCTTGGACAAGATCCATGTCCATGGAAGATCCATCCCGGAATATACATAAACACAGGTGACCGTAGTCACTCAGTATTGAGGAAGGCCAATCCAGCCCCACGGAGAAGCTCCATCTCCGGAATACAACGCTTGGACAAGATCCATGTCCATGGAAGATCCATCCCTCAATATCATCACTTCGGACATGATCCATGTCCAGGGAAGATCCATCCCTCAAATATCAATGCGCTCACTGGGGGTGTAAAGACTCCGGAGGGGCTCCTCTTAGCCCAAGCGCTATACAAGCCAACGAAGGCATAATCAATATTTCGCTGCGGTGTGAAGTTGGATCCCATAACTATTTCTCAATAACAAGCTCTCAGCCTCACTCTCCAGTCTCTCTCACATGGGCTCACAGATGCATGAACTAGCCCGAAACAATGATAAATGTACAAAATTAACAATTGCCGAGATCGAGACATGATATGATATGCTATGACAGGATTGAGTATGTAACATCAATAAAACACATGAGAATACAACAATAAATGACCACTCGAGTCTCAACAATATCGGCGTGAAGCCTTAACATAGTACTTAGCATGATTTCTAGCATGAGCACATTAACCACATTAATGGAAGTACGGATATCAATCCATAATAGCTACTAAACGGTTCCGTGGGATGAGCCGGGCCACAATCACTCGGTGCACGCCCTCACGCCCATCACTTGGCATGTGCGTAACCTTAATTATAACCATACAACATATAGTTTGGGGTTTCGAACCCTCAGAACCAAGTTTGGAAACGTTACTTGCCTCAAACCGGCTAAAATCCTATTCAACATTGCCTTTGCCAATAGACTCGGACTTCAATTGCTCCAAATCTAGCCAAAATCAGATTTATATCATCAATATATGCTAAGGAACAAAGCCCACTCGAAAATTATCAAATTTAACAAAATATTCCGAAATTGGCCAAACCCGACCCCCGGGGCCACATCTCAGAATTCGATAAAAATAACAAAACTAGAATCCTTATTCACTCACGAGTCTACCCATATAAAATTCATCGAAATCCGACCTCAAATGCCCATTCAAATCCCCAAAAGAATTTTCCCAAACTTTATTCCACTTTTCACCCAATTTCCACCTCGAATCACAAATTAAATGATGAAATTAAAGTAATAATCATGGGAATTAACCAAAACTAGGTAAGAATCACTTACCCCAAACACCCACGCAAGAATCTCTCCAAAAATCGCCTTCTACCAAGCTCCCAGTTAAATTTTGTGATATGAACTCAAAACCCTCATTTTTGAACTTTACATTCTGCCAAGGTATTCTTTCTTCGCGTTCGCTGGCCACCCATCGCGTTCGCGACGAACAAAAACTCTCAAAAGCCATTTCCAAACTCTTCTCAAACAGCCTGTAGTATAAAATCCATAACGTTTAGTACAAAACTCCAAATGCAATTGGTTTAATGTTTTGGAAACTAGACACCATGATTTACAACTTTCATGTTTAAGTAATTTGCCAATTCCTTATAGATTTTGAGATATAAGCTGCTAGAGTCAGCCCTGTGCAATACAAATTTCTTCTTCATCTTCCCAGACAGTCTGTAGTTTACCAGCATAACTCTTTGTACATAAATCCAAATGCTAAATGGTTTACTTTTCTGAAAACTAGACACAATGTTTTATAACTTTCGTTTTTGGATAATCTTCAAATTCCTTATAGATTGTGAGATATGAGCCTCCAAAGTCAGACATGCGTAACAAAGATTTTTCTTCATCCCGAACGTGAGGATCTCTTCGCGAACGCGATGAACAAAGTCGCTGAAGCAAAATCCTTCTTTGCGAATGCGAGAGGATCCTCGCGAACGTGAAGAACAACACTAGACACAAACATCATCTATTGCAAAACAACCAGAAATGATCTGAAACCACCCCGAAACACACCTGAGGCCCCCTGAGCCCTATCCAATCACACAAACCAGTCCCATAACATAACACAGACCTGCTCGAAGCCTCAAATCACCTAAAACGACATCAAAATCATGAATCGCACCCCAATTCAAGCCTAATGAACTTTAGAACTTCAAACTTCTACATTTGATGTCGAAACCTATCAAATCACGTCTGAATGACCTCACATTTTGCACACAAGTCGCAAATTACACTACGAACCTGCTCCAACTTTCAGAATTCCATTCTGACCCCGATAGCTAATTTTCCACTGCCGACCGGAAAGCGCCAAAAACTCTATTTTGCCAATTCAAGCCTTATTCTACTCCGGACCTCCGAAAAACATTCCGAACACACTCCTAAGTCCCAAATCACCCAGTGAAGCTATCTGAGCCATAAAAACCACATCCCAAGGTCATTTACATTTAAGTCAACTTCCGGTTGACTTTTCTAACTGTAAAGCCAACTTAAGAGACTAAGTGTCTCATTTCTCTCCACAATCACTCCGAACCGGAGCCAACCGTCCCAACACAACATAAAAGATCTGAACAACACGTAATAAATCAGAAATAGGGGAAACAGGGCTAAACTCTCGGAACGTGCCTAGAGTTGTGCCTAGAGTTGTTACATTTTCCCCACTTAAACATACGGTCATCCTCGAACGTGCCTAGAGTTGTTCCAAAAACCACCAAAATTGCCGTGTAACCTACCATGCACATACACGGGGGTGATCCCACGTCACCCTATCCCATAGATCCAATAGCACAACACAGTTGAAATTTCAAAATTCAACCCGACCCATAAACCATAGAACCAAATTTCCACTTACGAAATAATTTACAAGATAAAAATTTCACAACTATAAACTGAATAAGTCTGAACACGTTGTAACAAGCCATATCCGTAGCCCAAGTTGTAATCACATAATTTACCACATGACTCAAACACTCAGAGCGATAACTCCTAATCATAATAGCTGCTCAAAACAACCCAATACCGGTACATAACCTCTTATCAAGAAATTCCTCGCTCTAACACTTTCATATATTGCCGATGATGAAAGAAACACGTGAAACTAGCAACCATTCGTCCGATCAGCCAGTCATGGAGCTCCCCCTTTCTCCGACAGGAACTATAGCAGATTTCTTAGCCAACTTCCGATATCATCTTTCCAACCATGTTGTAGTCAACTCATGTAGTATTCATTTTAGGCCCGATGACCTCTTCTCATCCAACACGACCACTCTGATGACATGACACATCAATACAATCCAAAGTCATAACATGTGCAACTCGTGCACTCAATAGCAACATCCCAGGAACTCAAATCATAGAAAAGATTCACACGACAGCACAATCCTTCCATTAACAATTACCATCACAACACCATGCTAAGATCCTGGCACACATCGTAAAATGAAAACACACGAATCTGACACCAAGGATCATACCTCCACATAATTCCGCTGCAATGGGTAGTCCCATCCAAACGCTGGCCCACATGAAATATTTCAAGCCACCTTGATCAAAATTAATAACCATGCGCAATTCGACATCAAGTACTCCAAGTGCATTGCCATAACCACGGGGGAATCAGATGATACCATGCCACACGATTCAAAAAGAACATAATTGATACGTCTCAATCCCGCAATACCCAATTACTTACCTTACTCAAATCCCGCTATAAAGCCCAAATAAATCCGCACCGCATGTGCATATAACCAACAATCATCACTCCTCGCAACACCGAATGGTAACTCATAGATCACTCCAGAATATGAATAATCTCAATGACAATCGAATGGTACATCCCTCAATAATAGAAATTCGGAGTCAACAATTTCGACCCAGTTCAGAACACACACCCAAACTGGGCATACCAATAACCCTAAATCAACTCTGGTAATCCCTAACAGATAAATAACTCTCCAAAGGTTCACAATGACTGAATCATGGCATTTACCTACATCTGACTAGCTTTTCTCGCATCCTCACAGTCCACAACGACAAAATATTCTGTTTATGAGAACTCTCAGTCTCAAAGTCCACGAAGCACAAAAATTACCATATCTGATCCCAACTTCACCACTCGAATAAATAACACATCCCTAATACTCAATCATTCCACGAGGGATACCCCTATATTTCTTCCGTGTCACCAAGAAACCTTGAATATCAGTAGTTGATCCAACAAGAGAGCGTCGCAATACCAATGAAGCACCCTTAACTCCACACATTTCCCTTTCTGAAATGTATACCCTCATCAAGCCACCCAATAGTGATATCAGCTACCTAGTCATCTGAAACTGCCAATGTTGCCTAAGAGTTTTTTGCCTTCCTTCCAGAACTAAATCGTGACCTCACATACGCAAATCTCACCTCTACACAACATATCGCATGCGCCATGCCATCCTATGATAAATATGAGAACCTCATAATCCCTTCCGAGCCACAAGCAACTACGTACCCAACTAGCCAAGAACTTTCCATTTGATCCCATTTAGAAGCAAAATCACTATACATCACCTGCACCTCACGCCAGTAGAAAATATACATCTCTAACCGTGGTAGAAACCATTAGCAACTATCCGAGTCCCATTTGTACAACACCAAACCGTCAGGGCTGAATCCTTCTAACTCAACCAAGCTACGCATGTCACCAAAACCCAAGAGCATCGCTAAGTAACACCTATAAAAACTCATTGCCTCACAAACCCCCAAAGAATTAATCATATCCCTCGCCATGCCTATCCGACCTACTACAAAGTTGTCCTATATATACAAGTTCCTTCTGACTTACCTTTAAATTGATACTTCTCCTTGCCATAATACCGCAATTCTCAACCTAGACTCACCACACGAGACCCAAGCATAAGATCGTACCGTCTACCGTAAGCCGCTGAATACTCTCTCAAATATCCCCAAAAGTTCCACATTCAAAATACTTACACTGAAGAGACTTCCTACGAATCTAAATCCATTACCTTCACTTTCCTGGTTCTGATATGTAGAATCCATGATACTGTGGAAATGCCAAAAGTCTTGACACCCTCCAACGTAAATCTCAGTTCTAGCCAAATGCACACCTTGAAGATTTCCAATTGTTACGTATAACCTTGAATCCATCAGAACCATTCTCGAGAATTATCCACTCTACACCAATCTCGATTAAACTGATCAAATAGATCAAACGACCTGACCCCATTTTCACACCAACATACTAGGAAGTAACACACACTTCGAAGCAACCAAGAAAATTCCTACTTCGCGCACACTACACCATTTACAGTTACAACTCAATCATTCAATAAAACCCATATACTCATAGAGTACATTACCACCTGTATCCAAATATTTCAATTACTCGAGTCTTCTTAGACTCCACCTCTGCATGTCCTAACTGATTCACGAGTATACCTCGAACTGAACCCAATACCCCCCATAATCGTGCAACCAACTTATCATTAGCAGCCTCCCCCACTTTCTCAAGTCCATAGATCAAAACAATCAATAACTCATAATGCCCACACGCTAACACCGCCGCCATATCACAGTGAGATTCAACTAAACCTTTCATAAGCTCATATATAACTCAAACCATTTAGCATCTCAAATCATCTGCAATCTCGCATTCACCATTGCAATAGTCGTTCCAACTTCCACAAGCGATCTAAACTCAACTTAAAGCATTTACTGGTAAATGAGTACTTGCTATAAAACCACCTAAGGATCACACAACCTCAGGACACACCGCGGGAGACAACCCTGCCTGCTTAGCCTCAAACTAATATCATCTCTATACCCTTCCAAAAATCATAACTATCACGCAATCACTATACTCTCTTGCATTAAAACACAACAAATGCCTATCCTCGAGGCATCAAGATATGCGGTATAAGAACCTGAAGTTGATGGCAGGACTAACACTGGAGCTGTGGTCAAAGCAGTCTTGAGCTTCTGGATGCTCCTTCCATACTCGTTTAACCACCTGAATACCCTCACTGGACACCACGTGCCCCAAGAATGCTACTGAACTAAGCCAAAAATTCACACTTGGAGAACTTTGCATAAAGCTTCTCCTCGACCAGTCTCTATTATACCCTCCTCAAATGCTGAGTATGCTCCTCCTGGCTACGTGAGTACGCCAGGATGATATCAATGAATACAATAACGAAGGAGTATAAATACAGCCGGGATACACTGTTAATCAGATACATGAATGCTGCTGGGGCATTGGTCAGCCCAAAAGACATCACCAGGAACTCATAACACAACAGAAACATCCGTTTCACACCACAACTAAACAATGTTAGAGGTTTTCCAATACACTCACAACTCGAATCCATATGCCAACTCGGGACAAAAATCAAACACTCAATAGTTCTTACAACATTTCCAGCCAATCATTTTGTCACAATCAAACAATTTGAACACACCTCACTATCGAATCACACTCACCACATAGTCATCCAGTCACAAAACCCCACCGATAAGGACACAAATGGACATATAAGTCCCGAATGCACGACTAACACAATCGAAATCTCAGCACTCAAGCCACAGAATAAACCCGGCTTCATGTCCCCAAGACTGGCCTATTATCAACATTCTAAAATCACATCTCGCACCTCACCATGGAACTCATAAGACGTCGATGCACAGTTGATACCGAGAGCTCACGTGCGCATTCGAATACATGAATGGAATTCAAAGAATTACGCTTTAGGTTGAATTAACGGATTCGCACGACAAGAATTCAAGAATGTGAGATTTTTCCTAAGGGTTCTATAGCCTCTCGAAGATAAGTACAGACGTCTCCATACCGATCCGCATGACTCTACTAAACTTGCTCATGACTGGTGAGACCTATATAATCTAGAGCTCAAATACCAACTTGTCACGACCCCAAAACGCCCAGTCGTGATGGAGCCTATCGTGAAATAAAGCAAGCCACACATTTTATTTGCTTAAAGTTGTTTTCAGAAAATAACTTTATTTGCAGCAAGAGTCTCATTTTATAAAGCATTAAAATATTTAACATAATTGAAACCCAACTAAACAAATCCCCGATATAGTGTCACCGAGTCACGAGCTACTATAAATAAGATGTCAAAATACAAAGTTGACACAATATTGTCTGAAATAATAAAATGCAATAGGAAGGTAAAGGAGAAAACGAGGCTTTGATCGCCAGTTGCTACCTCGAAGACTCCAAAAGAAACTATGACAGCAAGTCAGCAACTGTTACTGGGTCCCGATGTACCTGGATCTACACTCAAGGTGTAGGGGATAACGTGAGTACACCAACTCAGAAGTAACGAACCCAAACTATGGGCTAAGAGGTAGTGACAGACTAAACCTCAATAAATGAAAACAGCGCATGAAATCTGGGCATGTTCACAATTCTAACAGACAATGAAAGAAAACTGGATAATTCAAATATGATTAGTAACTCATGTATAACTCAGTATACTCTACATGAAAATATATCAACTGTATGAAATGAACCTAGTGCTCACAATCTCTCACATATGAGTCAACTCAGTACTGTATATGGCTCTCATGCCTAGGTAAGATCCATCCCGGAATATACATAAACACAGGTGACCGTAGTCACTCAGTACTGAGGAAGGCCAGTCCATCCCCACGGAGTAGATCCATCGCCATAATACAACGCTCAGACAAGATCCATGTCCAAGGAAGATCCATCCCTCAAATATCAATGAGCTCACTGGGGGTGTAAAGACTCCGTAGGGTCTCATCTTAGCCCAAAAGCTATACAAGCCAATGAAGGCATAATCAATATTTCTCTGCAGTGTGCAGTCGGATCCCTTAACTGTGTCCCAATAACAGGTTCTCGACCTCACTCAGTCATCACTCTCCAGTCTCTCTCACATGGGCTCAAAGATGCATGAACTAGCATGAAACAATTATAAATGTACAAAATTAACAATTACCGAGACTGAGACATGATATGATATGCTATGACAGGACTGAGTATGTAACATCAATAAAACACATAAGAAGACATCAGTAAATGACCATTCAGGTCTCAACAATATCGGCGTAAAGCCTTAACATAGTACTTAACATGATTTCTAGCATGATCACATTAACAACATTAATGGAAGCGCGGATATCAGTCCATAATTGTTACTAAACGGTGCCATGGGATGAGCCAGGCCACAATCACTCGGTGCACGCCCGCACGCCCATTAGTTGGCATGTGCGTAACCTTAATTATAACCATACAACATATGGTTTGGGGTTTCGAACCCTCAGAACCAAGTATGGAAATATTACTTACCTCAAACCGGCTAAAATCCAAGCCCATAATGCCTTTTCCTCTAGACTCGGCCTCCGATTGCTCCAAATCTAGCCAAAATCAGATTTATATCATCAATATATGATAAGGAACAAAGCCCACTCAAAAATTATCAAATTTAACAAAAAATCCCCAAATTGGCCAAACCCGACCACCAGCCCACGTCTCGAAATTGGATAAAATCACAAAACTAGAATCGTTATTCAACCACGAGTCAACCCATATCAAATTCATCGAAATCCGACTTCAAATGCCCATTCAGAATCCCAAAAGCATTTTCCCAAACTTTCTTCCACTTTTCACCCAATTCCCACCTCAAATCACAAATTAAATGATGCAATTAATGGCATAATCATGAGAATTAACCAAAACTAGGTACGAATCACTTATCCCAAACACCCACGCAAGAGTCTCTCCAAATATCGCCTTCTACCAAGCTCCCAATTAAATTTTATGATATGAACTCAAAACCCTCAATTTTGAACTTTAAATTCTTCCCATGTATTTCTTCTTTGCGTTCGCGGTCCAACCATCGTGTTCGCGATGAACAAAAACTTTCAAAAGCCATTTCCAAACTCTTCTCAGACAACCTATAGTATAATAACCATAACGTTTAGTAAAAAATCCAAATGAAAAATGGTTTAAAGTTTTGGAAACTAGACACCAAGATTTACAACTTTCTTGTTTAAGTAATTTGCCAATTCCTTATAGATTTTGAGATATAAGCTGCCAAAGTCAGCCCTATGCAACACAAATTTCTTTTTAATCTTCCCGGACAGTTTTTAGTGTAGAAACCATAACTCTTTGTACACAAATGGAAATGCTATATGGTTTATTTTTCTAAATACTAGACACAAAGGGCTACGACTTTTGAATTTGGATCATCTTCAAATTCCGTATAGAGAATGAGATATGAGCCTCCAAAGTCAGACATGCGTAACAAAGATTTTTTCTTCTTCGCAAACGCGAGGATCTCTTCGCAAACGCGAAGAACAACTCCCTGAAGCCAAATCCTTCTTCGCGAACGCGAGAGGATACTCGCGAACAATGCGAAAAACAACACTAGACACCAGCATCAGCTATTGCAAAACAACCCGAAATTATCCGAAACCACGCCGTAACACACCCGAGGCCCCCAGGGCCCCGTCCAAATCACACAAACCAGTCGCATAACATAACACGGACCTGATCGAAGCCTCAAATAACCTAAAACCACATCGAAATCATGGATCGCACCCCTATTAAAGCCTAATGAACTTTAGAACTTCAAACTTCTTCATTTAATGTTGAAACCTATCAAATCACGTCCGATTGATGTCAAATTTTGCATACAAGTCGCAAATGACACTAAACCTGCTCCAACTTTCAGAATTCCATTTCGACCCCGATAGCTAATTTTCCACTTCCGACCAGAAAGCACCAAAAACTCAATTTCGCTAATTCAAGCCTAATTCTACTCCGGACCTCCGAAAATATTCATGTCACGACCGATTTTCGGAGTCATGATGGCGCCTGTCCTGGAACTAGGCTATCCACCCATTTCTAAACTAAGCCTAATTGCAAGTGAAATACCATTTTAACAAGTCTGCGAATAATAATGATAATAAACCTGAAGTTTTAAATAATATCTGAAACCAAAATTTAAGTTCTACAACCCCGAATCTAGTGTCACTCAGTCACGAGCTACTACAGCATAAGAATGTCAAGATACGGGAATAGACAACATAATCTGTAAAAGTAAAGTGCCACATGAAGATAAAGAGGGAATAGACAAGGCTGTAATCGCCAGCTGCTACCTCGAAGACTCCAACAGAAACATTAACAGCAAATCCGCAACCGCTACCGGGTTCTGATGAACCTGGATCTTCACACAAGGTGCATGGGGTAACATGAGTACACCAACTCAGAAGTAACGAACCCAAACTATGGGCTGAGAGGTAGTGACGAACTAAACCTCAATAATTGTAATCGTTAGCGTACAAAAATTTACACTTGTTCACAGTTTATCAGAAAAATAAAAACAGAATATGCTAGGTATATCTCAATATGCTCTACATGCCAACATATCAACAGTGTGAAAATGCACATAGTTCTCACAACTCTCCCACATAAGTCCACTCAGTATTATATATGGCTCTCAGGCCCAGGGAAGATCCATCCCTAAATATGCATAAACACCGGTGACCGTAGTCACTCAGTACTGAGGAAAAAGGCCAATCCAGCCCCACGAAGAAGATCCATCTCCGAAATACAACAATCGGACAAGATCCATATCCAGGGAAGATCCATCCCTCAATATCATCAACTTCGGACAAGATCCATGTCCAGGGAAGATCCATCCCTCAATATCACTGCGCTCACTGGGGGTTTAAAATCTCCGGAGGGGCTCTTATAAGCCCAAGCGCTATATCAAGCCAATGAAGGCATGATTAAGGTATCGCTGCGGTGTGCAGTCTGATCTCATAACTGTCTCAATACCAGGCCCTCAGCCTCACTCAGTCATTAATTTCCAGTCTCACTCATATGGCTCACAGATGTATAAATCAGCCCAACAATGATAAATATGCATATACTTAAAAATTTCTGAGACTGAGGCATGAAATGATATGCTATAACATGACTGAGTATATGAAATCAAATAATCACAAGAGGAGACAGTAATAGACGACCACTCGGGTCTCAGCATGTTCGACGTGAAGCCTTTGAATTCATACTTAACATGATTTCTAACAGGTTCACATTTACCACATAATAGAAGTTCGGATATCAATCCGTAATAGTTACTAGATGGTGCCATGGGATGAGCCAGGCCACGAATCACTCAGTGGACACCCGCACGCCCGTCACTTGGCATGTGTGTCACCTTCGTTATAGTCATATATCATATAGTTCGAGGTTTCGAACCCTCAGAACCAAGTTTGGAAACGTTACTTACCTCAAAACCGGCTAAAATACTAGTCCGCAGTGCATTTGCATCTAGATTCGGCCTCTGAGTGCTCCAAATCTACCAAAAATCAGATTTGTACCATTATAATACGCCAAGGAATGAAACCCAATCAAAATTTATCAAAAATATACTCAAAAATTCCGAAATTGGTCAAACCCGACCCCTGGCCTACATCTCAGAATTCGACAA
This sequence comes from Nicotiana undulata, assembly GCA_005239495.1. Classification (NCBI taxonomy): domain Eukaryota; kingdom Viridiplantae; phylum Streptophyta; class Magnoliopsida; order Solanales; family Solanaceae; genus Nicotiana; species Nicotiana undulata. Next base: position 41,057 of record MDKH01240584.1, read on the forward strand.
ACTTTATACCAAAACGATCCTCATCATCTCACGAGTCTATACATATAAAGAATGCCGAAATTGGAGTCCAAATGACCCCTCAAATCACCCCTAGAAGGTCTTTTAAGCTCAAGCCCTACTTTCCCATTTCTCCACTGATTTTCCCCCAATTTCACCATTAATCAGACCTTTAATCACACATAAATGAGTTTAGAGTTCAAAAACCTTACCTCAATGATGAACTATCGATTTCCCTCTTCAAAAACCCTTCAAAAGCTTCAAACCCGAATGAAAATGGTGAAAGAAAGACAAAAATTCGCTAAGGACCCCTTATATAGGTTCTGTCCAGGGATTCTCGCACCTGCGGCCAATATCTCGCACCTGCGGACCCGCATCTGCAAATCATAACTGATTCGCCAATCTACTTCGAACCGAAACCATTACAATACATAATCATGCAATCAACTTACCATTAACAGACTCCCCCACTTGTCTCAAAACCAACGATCAAGACAAACAATAACTCACGATGCCCATACACTATTACTGCCACCATACTGTGGCGGGATTAACCTAAATCCTTCATACGCTCATATGACCCAGACCATCTAACCCTCAACTCGTATGCAAATATTGTATTCACCATCGTAATGGTCATGCAAACTCCTTCAAGTGGTATAAACTCAAATTACAACATATATCATTTACTGATAGAGAGAACTTACTACAGGTAAACATATAGGCCACACACCTCAGGACAACCCGCAGGAGATACCCCTGCCTGCTTAACCTCAAAATGATTTCTCCCTATACACTTCCAAAAATCATAGCTATCACGCAATCACTATACCTTCCTACCTTAGAAAATAACCACTGTCTACACTCGAGACATCCCATTAGGTGGTATAAGAACCTGAAGCTGATGGCAATACTAACACTGGGGTTGTGGTCAAGGAAATCTTGAGCTTCTGGAAGCTCTACTCACACTCGTCTGACCACATGGATACCTTCACTGGACACCACGTGTCCTAAGAACGCTACTGAATGGAGCCAAAAATTCACACTTGGAGAACTTCGCACAAGGCTTCTCTTCCCTATATCCTTGTAATACCATAATCAAATGCTGAGTATGCTACCCCTAGCTACGCGAGTATGCCAGGATGTCATCCATGAACACAATAACAAAGGAGTTATAACACGGTTGCATGCACCGTCAATCAATTACATGAACGATGTTGGGGCATTGGTCAGATCAAAAGACATCACATGAACTCAGAACACAACAGGAAAACCCACTTCACTCCACAACTAAACTACACGAGAGGTCTTTCAATACTCATAACTCAAAGCCATATTTTAACTCAATACAGAAGTCAAATAATCAATGGTTCTTGCCACATCTCCCGCTACTCCATTCTTGTCACAATCACACAACCTGAACACATCTAACTATCACCCACACTCACCATGTAGTCATCTAGTAAAAAGGTTCCATCAATAAGGACACAAACGGACATATAAGTCCCCAAACACATGTGCTTACACAACCGAAATCTCAGCACTCAAGCCACAGACAAAAATCCGGCCTCAAGTCCTTCCGACTGGCCCATTATTAACATGTTAAAAATCACATCTCACCCATGGAAGTCACAAGCCGCCGACGCACAACTGATATCAAGCGCTTGCGTGCGCATTCAAATACATGAAAGGAATTCAAAGAGTTACGCTTTTTGATGAATAAAATGGATTCACACAACAAGAATTCAAGAATGTGGAATGCTTCCTAAAGGTTCTGTAGCCTCTCGAAGTAAGTACAGACGTCTCCATACCGATCCGCAAGACACTACTAAACCTTCTCATGACTGGTGAGACCTATTCAACCTAGGGCTATGATACCAACTTGTCACGACCCATTTCCGGAGTCGTGATGGCGCCTGTCGTGGAACCAGGCTAGCCATCCATTTATTTCTAAACTAAGACCAATTGCACGTGAAATACCATTTTTAACAAGTCTGCGGATGATAATGATAATAAACCTGAAGTTTTAAACAATATCTGAAACTAAAATTTAAGTTCTACAACCCCGGATCTAGTGTCACTCAGTCACGAGCTACTACATCATAAGAATGTCATGATACGGGAATAAACAACATAGTCTGTAAAAGTAAAGTGCCACAGGAAGATAAAGAGGGAAAATACGAGGATGCAATCGCCAGCTGCTACCTCGAAGACTCCAATAAAAACTCTAACAACAAATTCGCAATCGCTACTGGGTCCCGATGAACCTGGATCTGCACACAAGGTGCAGGGGGTAACATGGGTACACCAACTCAGAAGCAACGAACACAAACTATTGGCTGAGAGGTAGTGACGAACTAAACCTCAATAATTGTAATCATTAGCGTACAAAAATTTAGACCTATTCACTGTTTATCAGAAAAATAACAACAGAATATGCTAGGTATATCTCAATATGCTCTACATGCCAACATATCAACAGTGTGAAAATGCACATAGTTCTCACAACTCTCCCACATAAGTCCACTCAGTACTATATATGGCTCTCAGGCCCAGGGAAGATCCATCCCGAAATATGCATAAACGCCGGTGACCGTAGTCACTTAGTACTGAGAAAAAAGGCCAATCCAGCCCCACGGAGAAGATCCATCTCCGGAATACAACACTCGGACAAGATCCATGTCTAGGGAAGATCCATCCCTCAATATCATCAACTTCGGACAAGATCCATGTCCAGGGAAGATCCATCCCTTAATATCACTGCGCTCACTGGGGGTGAAAAGACTCTGGAGGGGCTTCTATAAACCCAAGTGCTATATCAACCCAACAAAGGCATGATTAAGGTATCGTTGCGGCGTGCAGCCCGATCACATAACTGTCTCAATAACAGGCGCTCAGCCTCACTCAGTCATTAATTTCCAATCTCACCCATATGGCTCACAGATGTATAAATCAGCCCAACAATGATAAATATGCATATACTTAACAATTTCTAAGACCGAGGTGCATTTGCATCTAGATTCGGCCTTTGAGTGCTCCAAATCTACCATAAATCAGATTTGTACCATTATAATATGCCAAGGAATAAAACCCAATCGAAATTTATCAAAAATACTCAAAAATCCTGAAATTGGTCAAACCCGACCCCTGACCCATGTCTCGGAACTTGACAAACATTATACCAAAATGATACTCATTTTCTCACGAGTCTATACATATAAAGAACGCAAAATCGAAGTCCAAATAACCCCTCAAATCACCCCTAGAAGATCTCTTAAACTCAAGCCTTAGTTTCCCATTTCTCCACTGATTATTCCCCCAATTTCAACATTAATCAGACATAAATGAGTTTAGAGTCCAAAAACCTTACCTCAATGATGAACTATCGATTTACCTCTTCAAATACCCTTCAAAAGCTTCAAACCCGAATGAAAATGGTGAACGAAAGACAATAATTTTCTAAGGACCCTTTATATAGGTTCTGTCCAGGGATTCTTGCACCTGCGAGAAATCATTAAAAGGCGAAGTTTCGCACCTGCGACTCCTTTTCCGCACCTGCGACTCCACAGGTGCGGCCCCACGTCCGCATCTGCGGTTCCTCACTGAGTTGCACAAATTACGCATCTGCGGGGTCCTTTCCGCTCCTGCGGGCCTGCACCTGCGGTTCCCATCCGCAGGTGCGGTTACACTAGAAAACTTACACCAGCAGCTGAAGTTGCATATTTCCAAGTCAAAAATTCCCGTTCACCATCCAAATCAACACTGAGCCCCTCGGGACCCCAACCAAATATACCAACACATCATAAATGATCATTCATACTTATTTGCACTCTCAAGACATTAAAAATAACATCAAAATACCAAAATCACATCGAATTCAAGCCTATGAACTTTGAAACTTCTAAATTTCACCAACGATGCTGAAACTTTCCAAAACACATCTGATTGACCTGAAGTTTTGCACACATATCCAAAATGATATTACGAACCTGTTCTAACTTTCGTAATTCCATTCTGACCCCGATAGCCCATTTTCCATTGCCAACCGAAAATTGCCAAAAACTAACTTTCGTCAATTCAAGCCTTATTCTACACCAGACATCACAAAAATATTCCGAACACACTCCTAAGTCCCAAATCACCTAACGAAGCTATCTGAACCATAAAATCCGCCGAGATCGTTTACCAGTAAGTTAACTCTCGGTTAACTTTTCCCATTTTAAGACTATTTTTAAAGACTAAATGGCTAAACTCTCACTACAACCATTCCGATTCCGAGCCTACCAACTCTAACACATCAAGAAAAGTATAACCAACCTATGCCAAGGCAATAACAGGAACAACGGTGCAAATTCTACGGAACGACCGACTGGGTCGTTACAATTCCGAACACATTCCTAAGTCAAAATCACCTAATGAAGCTATCTGAGCCATAAAAACCACATTCCGAGTCATTTACCTATAAGTCAACTTCCAGTTGACTTTTCTAATTATAAAGCCAACTTAATAGACTAAGTGTCTCATTTCTCTCCACAATCACTCTGTGTGATGACCCAAAAGGTCATCCTAAGTAATTCTAGCTAAATCTGTGTTTCGAGGCCCCGAAAGCCTTCGTTAAATCTCACCCTAATAAGCGTGCGCAGCCCGGGCAGGTAGCCGGGAAGCTTCCATGTGAAAATTTGATAAAAATAGGATTTTTGAATTGAATAATTGAATAAAGTTGACTTTGGTCAACATTTTTGGTAAACATACCCGTACCCGTGATGTGACGGTCCCGGAGGGTCCGTAGGAAAATATGGGACTTGGGCGTATGCCCGGAATCGAATTCCGAGGTCCCAAGCCCGGGAAATGAATTTTTTTAAGAAAATTATTTTCGGGAAATAATAAAGGATTTTAAAAATGAGTAATTATGTGGAAGCCGTGTTACTGGGCCCGTATTACGATTCCGGAGCCCGGAACAGGTTTATTATATTTTATTTGTCCTATCTGTGAAATTTTGTGTAAAACGGACATGATTTGACGGGTTTCGGATCAAAATGAGAGATTTAGAGTTGGTAAAGTTTTGAGGATGTTCATAAAAACTTGAAATCTGGTTAGGAATGTGATTTTATGCTACCGAGGTTCGCATGAAATTTCAAGGCCGGGAATATTTCCGCTACGTTATGTATGACTTGTCTACAAAATTTGAAGTCGTTCCGAGTTGTATCGGTCGGTTCGGCGCATCGTTATAGAATTCTAGAATTTCAAAGTTCTTATGTTTTGAATTCAGGGGTTTTGGAGGGTGATTTTGAGTTTTAGCGTTGTGTTGAGTGTTCCGTGGGCTCGAGCAAGTCCGTTCAATGATTTGGGACTTGTTGGTATATTTGGACGGGGGCTCGGTGTCACGACCCATTTTCGGGTTGTGATGGCGCCTGTCGTGGAACCAGGCTAGCCAATCGCTACAACAATACTCAATTCATTTCTCGGAGAAATTTACTCATTTTTGGTTCAACTCATAGAAATACGGAAATTTCTAATCATTTAAAACAATCTAACAGAAGAAATAAGCTCAAACAATAAATCTAGGATCTGGAGTCACGCAGTCATGAGCTACTAACATCAATACAACTGAGAAATAATACTGAAGTTTTAAGTCTCCAATTTCTAATACAGGAGGGAAAATAAGGAAAAGAGGGACGGGACAGCGAACGCCAGCTGCTACCTCGTCGGCTCTGAG
>MDKH01153538.1:0-22382 GCA_005239495.1 Nicotiana undulata
ATATATATATATGTGTGTGTGTGTGTGTGTGTGTATTTGGATCACGTTGCATGCCGCAGCTAGCCTTATAGCTATATATATGTGAATATGGTTGAACGTTGCAACAAGCCTTATGGTTATATGTGGATGGATCGTTCTGCACGCGGCGGCATATATTGTACAGTGCTGAGTGATTGAGTGTGTAGAGAATTTAGCAGGGTGAGAGAGAATGTGAGATAGTGAGATTGAGTACTATGAGAGTGCGATTACATGAGTTCATCACTGAGATTTATTGCATTTGGCATGCGTGCTTGAGATGCATGCATAGAGATGCATTTCATTCTGCATCCCAATTTTGTTGACATTTATGATTTTACCTGAATCTTGACACATAGGCATAGCAATGTACTTTCCTCATGCTATCTGAAAATGAAACATCTTATTTGTTGTTAAAAGGATTTTTGGGAAAATCACAGTTTTCAAGCTTACTCATATTGTTTTTTGCAATTTCGGTAAAAGATTTAGGTTTTCACTGAGATACTTGAAAAGCATTCCTAGTTTATAGAATTGTGAACGGGTTGAGCATTATATTTCAGAGATACTTCTTTTATTACATGCACTATGTTGTTATGAACTATTGTTGGCTATTGGTGTGGGACCCGACCTTTGTTCCAGATCATCACTACTTGCAACCTAAGGTTAGGTTTGTTACTTATTGAGTACATGTGGTTGGTTGTACTAATACTACACTTCTGCACCTTGCGTGCAGATGTTGGATGCTAATGTTGCTGTGTACTGCGGGAGCTGGATCGAAAGTCGTACCTGCGTTCCAGTCACAACTGCCTCTTATTCTTGGTAGCTTTAGAATTATTAATCTGATTATGTATTATTCCGACAGATGGTGTATTTTTATTTCACACTAGCATTGTAAATTCTAATTTTATTAGCTCATGATTTGTACTAGTAGTCCTTGGAAATATTCTTATATTAAATAGTTGTATTATCATTTCTTCTCTTAATAAGTCTTATTAAATTTGATAGTTGTTAATTGGCTTACCTGGCAGGTTGGATTAGGTGCCATCACGACTAGTTGAATTTTCTGTCATGACAAGTTGGTATCAGACCTCTAGGTTCATAGGTTCTACAAGTCTTGAGTCTTACATATCGGTATGATGACGTCCAGGATCGGTATGATGACGTCCATACGTATCATCGAGAGGCTACGTGACATTTATGTTAGCTTCAAGGTTTCACGTATTAATTTTGATGATAACGAACCAACATAATTATTAATCAAAGAATATTTACTTGTGGTAATCTGATTTTTGCAGAGGTTTATTCAAGAAAGAAGATGCTTGTAAGGATCCGAACAAATATGATAAAGAGAATATCATGTAAAGAATTAAACTCTTAATCCCTAACTAACTTTCAATACACCTATTACAATTAATTTAACTCGTGACTAACTATAGTCACGACACAAACTCTACGGGTTTATGGTTTTTGAGGTTCCTAACTAAAGCTTTTAAATAAGCATAATAGGAATTACAACGAAGAACAAATACACAAATACAACTCAACTAAGGACATACAAAAGACTTGTTATGGAACTGGTCCATAGTAGTGTTCACTTTGTTCTTGATACACTTGTGACTTCAATGCTCTATGATCAGGTATTGAATGCTTGAGTAATCTCAAAAGTGTTCAAGGGATGTTTTGTTGTAATACTCCTTGTTAATATCCTTTGAATGACATCAATTGGATGATGTAAACACTTGGTTGGTACCAGGCCCTTTTCAGTAGGAAGTATCTGTTGCATTGTTTCTGCATTGTAGTGTGCACAGTTGCATGCAATTACTTTACAACTGTAGAGTTGACTTCGTACTGTTGTCAGGGAAACTCCGAGGGATTAGGTCCCTGAATTGGCTCAGGTCATACAACTCATATTAGCTTAAGTCCATTGATGAAGAAATATACCAAGTGTGCATCAGGTCTTTTATCTGGTTCTTGACAATAAGTTTGTTAGATCATCAAAACATAAATCTAAGATACTTTAAACCATCAAGATTGTTTTGTGGTTGTGGACTGTGAAGATGTGGCCTAAGTTAGTCAAAGGATGGTATGTGTTATGGTTAGGTCATTGTGGACCTTTGGATGGTTATTTATCTATTTGTAGGTGGCCAGAGTTGATTTGGGGTCCATTGGTAGTCCCAATAAGGATGTGTGTTCTACACCAGGTCAGATTGTTTGACTCCATACTGTTGTTGTTGAGGGATATGCCATTTAGTTAGAGTGGAGCTTATTTGTGTTCCGATATGTTCTATGGGTTACCCTTCTATGCTACGAGGAGTTGTGATTAGTTAGTTATATGCACACATGGTGCGGTTCTATTGGGGCCTTATAGCGAAATTTGAGCGAGATGGGTATTAGGGTGTCGAATGCTTGATTGCGCCCTGATAATGTTCTTTTCGGACTATGGTATTGAGTTATTTTCTTCTCAGTGGTTATGTTCATGCACCTTTGGTACTAAATGTCTAATTGCACGTGGTTATTGATTTTGAGTAATGTGGCTTGAGTTATTTCATATGGACTAGTGATTGGATGGGGTCATGCATTGCAGTAGAGTTATGTTGAGATACGATCCTTTGTGTTATATCGTGTGTCTTGGTTCTAATGGGTATGATGTTCGTAGCATTTTGGTTGTGGCGGTACTTGTTGAACTTGTGGGATGGTTCTCTCATTTGAGTCATTTTCCATTATTGATGCGGCATGTCATTAGGGCGGTTGTATTTGATAAGATGAGGTTGTCGGACATATGAGGGGTGCTATCAGATTTTATTGTGGTATATTTGAAAGGATAATGACGTTGATCGGCTTAGAAATTTGCTATGGTTCTTGTCAAATGAGGGAGACTCCATTACTTGTTGATATGGTGAGTGGTTATGAGTTATGCGTGTTTCTTTCATCATCGGCAGTGTACGAAGGTTTTAGAACGAGGTTTTGTTTGATATGAGGTATATTATCGCTATTGGGTTATTTTGAGAAGCTATTGTGATTAGAAATCATTGCTATAATTGAGTTATGTGGTATATCCTATTATTTTGGGTTATGGTTGTGGCTTGATACAAAATGTTCAGACTCATATAGTGTACATATTTGAGGTTCGGGTCTTATAGGAAATTCTGGATGTTGGAAATAGGATTCTCTGGTTTACGGGATAAGGTTGGATTAATGATCTTCAATATGTTGTGTTGTTAGGCCTATATAGGATAGGATGAAGTGGGATCACCCCCGGGTATGTGCATGATAAGGTTACATGGCGATTTGATGGCTTTGGGTACAACATTTGGCACATTCGAGGACGAACGTATATTTAAGTGAGGGAGGATGTAACGACCCGACTAGTCGTTTTGAGCATTTATATTTCGCTCGGTAGTTTACGGGCATGATTATCTCTGTATGATGTATTATGACATATGTGAATTGTCGGTTTTGGTTTTCAGGTTATTCGGATTTGACTTGGAAGAACGATTCTCAACTAGGAAGCTTTAATTGGGAGAGTTGACCAAGTTTGACTTTTTAGTGTTTGACCTTGGATTGAAGTTTTGATGGTTCCATTAGGTCCGGATGGTGAATTTGGACTTGGGGCATATTCCCGGATTTGCATTTGGATATTTCTAGAAGGTTTCGGCACATATTAGCGAAAATTAGAAATTTGAAGGTTTGGAAAGTTCAAAAGTTTGGCTGAGAGTTTACTTTGTTGATATCGGGCATAGATTGTGGTTCCAAGAGTTGGAATAGATTTGTTATTCCATTTGGGACTTGTGTGCGAAATTTGGGTTCATTCCGGGTTGATTTGCTATGTTTTGCCACCAATTATGGACCTTGAAAAGTTCAAAGTTCATTAAGTTCGATTTGAGGTGCGATTCGTCGTTTCGATGTCGTTATGCGTGATTTGAGACCTCGAGTAGGTTCGTATTATGTTATTTGGACTTGTTGGCATGTTCGGATGGGGTTCTGAGGGGCTCGAGCATGTTTCAGATCATTTTTCCTTCATGTTTGATTCCTGGTGAAATCTAGTTCTGGTGTCTCATTTGGTCTTCACGATCGCATAGAGGAAGAACTAGAGCTTGGAAGTTTCTTAATCGCGGTCGCGATTAGAGGGACGCGATCGTGTACCTTGGTGCTGATCATTGTTCGCGCTCGCATGGTGTCGGATGCGTTCGCATAGAGTAAAGAGAGGGCAACTGGGGATTTGAGTTTCTTCTACGCGTTCGCACATGTGCCGCCACATTCGTGTGGTATGGGAGCAGTGTGTTCTGCGTTCGCACGGTTTTCTTCGCGATCATGTAGTTTCTGATGAGAGGCTGTTGAGTTGTTCTTAACGTTAGTGAAGACTTGTTCACGGTTGCATATAGTAATTTTTGCGGAAGCATCATCGCGAACGCGATGGACTTCACGCGTTCGCGTAAGAGGAATATCTGGGCTGATTATAAAGTACTATATTTCGGGGTTTTCAGTCATTTTTATTTTTTGGGACCTATGGAGCTCGTATTGAGGCGATTCTTGAAGCAATTTTCACCATGTGGGATGGGTAAGTGTTATCTACTCATTTTTATTTTATATCATGAATCTATCTTCATTTTCGACATTTGATTGAAGGTTCTAAAAGAGAAATTGGGGGTTTTAGCCTAAAGTTTCATAATGTGATTTTTCGAGTTTTGAACATTGATTTTTGTCGCATCTGAGTGAAACTAGTATGGTTGGACTCGTAATTGAATGGGTTATCAGATTTTGTGAGTTACATCGGGTTCCGAGGTGCGGGCCCAGATTTTTAATTTTTGGCCAATTTTGGGCGTTTGATTAAAGATTCAACCTTTATTGATTGGGTTTGTTTCCTTTGGCATTATTTGATGTACTTGAGTTGATTTTTTGTTATTATTGAGTCGTTCAGAGGTCGGTACGCACGTGATGACATTTTGGAGTGTCGCTTGGCTTCCTCGGTATTGGAATTTTCTTGTTCAAGGTAAGTAACACTTCTAAACATGGTGTTGAGGGTATGAAACCCCGAATTACGTGTTATGTGTTTGGTGTTGAGGTGACGCACATGCTAGGTGATGGGCGTGTGGGCATGTACGTGTAAGTTATGACTATGTTATTTTTGTGGTACTGTGTAGTTACCTAATGTTATCTGTAACCATAAAATCTCTACGTACTAAAGTAATTGAGTTGTCAATCATGTTATAGATCATGTTTAGACTATATGCTGGTACTGTTGGGACCCATAGTGGTCGTTTCTTGCTATTGACTTTTTGATTTCATCGAAATTTCATACTCAGTCATATTCATTCATTACATATCATATCTTAGTCTTTGTAGTTATTATTGCTACATCATATAATCATTTCAGGCTAGTTTCATGACATCGTGAGCCCGTGAGAGAAAGACTGTAGATATTGATGACCAAGTGAGGCTGATGGCTTGATTATGAGTGGAATTTATGGGACCTAGCTGCACGCCGCAGCGGGTTTTACTAAGTTATGATAATGCTTGGGCTGAAGGAGCCCCTACGGAATCTGCACACCCCCTCCCCCCCGTGAGCGCATGTGTGTGTGTGTGTGTGTGCGGATCAGGTTGCACGCCACAATGAGCCTTATGACTATATATATGTGGATCGGGTTTCACGTCACAATGAGCCTTATGGTCATATATACGTGGATTGGTTTATACGTCGCAATGGGCCTTATGGTTATATATGGGTCGGGCTGCACGCCGCAGTAGATATTATAATGTTGAGTGATTGAGTGTGCTGAGTATTGAGCAAGGTGAGAGAGAATGTGAGACATTGAGATTGAGTACTCTAAGAGTGTGAGTACATGAGTTCATCACTGAGATGCATTGCATTTGACATGCGTACTTGAGATACATGCATAGAGATGTATTTCCTTCTACTACTCGATTTTAGTGACATTTATGGTTTTACCTGTATCTTGACATGTAGGCATAGAGATGTACTTTCCTCATGCTATCTGAAAATGAAAGATCTTATTTATTGTTAAACAGATTTTTGGGAAAATCACTATTTTCAAGCTTACTCATATTTTTTTTGAAATTTCGGTAAAAGATTTGGGATTTCACTGATATACTTGAAAATCATGTCTATTTTATGAAACTATGAAAGAGCTGAGCATTCTATGTCTGAGATACTTCTTTTATTACTTGCACTATGTTGTTGTGAAATATTGTTAGCTATTGGCGTCGGACCCGACCTTTGTTCCAGCTCATCACTACTTTCAACCTAAGGTAAGGTTTGTTACTTATTGAGTACATAGGGTCGGTTGTACTCATACTACAATTCTACACCTTGCGTGCAGATGTTGGATGCTGATGTTGCTGCCTATGGCGGGAGCTGGATCGGAAGTCGTACCTGCGTTCCAGTCACAACTGCCTCTTATTCTTGGTAGCTTTAGAATTATTAATTTGTTTATGTATTATTCGGACAGATGATGTGTTTTTATTTCACACCAATGTTGTAAATTTTAATCTTAGAAGGTCATGATTTGTACTATCAGTCCTTAAAAAATTCTTATATTAAATAGTTGTATAATCATTTGTTTTCTTTATAAGTCTTAGTGTGCCACCACGAATAGTTGGATTTCTGGTCGTAACGACTTATAAGGCAAAATCCGATTTAAACCTTGAGAATATTATATTTTGAATTGTCTTGATACAACCCAAAAGTATAGCTTAGTAGTCAAAGGGGTTAAAAATCTGTGTTAGGATATTCGTTCAATTTCTACTGGCTACTGTCTCTTTTAGTTTTTTTTTTTTAACTTTTTTTCTTTTTTTTAGCAGCTTAGACCATCTCCAACCCTAACACCAAATTTCACACTAAATTTAACACCAAAATGGTGTAACACCAAATTTGCTCCAACCATTACACTATATTTTACACCAAAAAAGAATATTCCTTTTTATATTCTCCTCTCTCTTCTATAATATATTATTATCTTCTATTTAAATTTCATTTTTTATTTCCTTCAAACAAATTCTATCTTTTTTCTTTTTTTTCATATCCATCACATATAATTCACATTCACCACTTATATAATCATTTATTACAAAATTATTTTAAAGGATAAATCAATTAAAAGTGAAATCATTGATAAAAGATAATTTAATAAATATTACATCATAGTCAAATTTAATTTAAGTACCACATAAATATTCAACTTTCGCCTCTATTCTCCCATAAATGCTCGATTAATGCATTACGAAGTGCGAAATGCACATCTTTATCCTTAATTTTTTTGTGTCGAGCTAAAAATTGTTCAAATCGGTGATCTTCATCTACTATTATTTCTACCGTAGGAGCTGGACATTCACGTGCATCTTAAATTGGTGCATTAAGATCACGCCCGTCATCAATTATCATGTTGTGCAGTATAATACATGTGGTCATTATAGCACGTAGCAGCTCTTTTCTCCAAAAACGTGACGGACCTGCAACAATTGCGAAACGCGATTGCAAAACTACGAATGCATGTCCAACATCTTTTCGACATGATTCTTGTTCCATTGCAAAATATCTCTTCTTTGCTGAACGTGGCTCCCGAATAGTTTGCACAACAGTAGACCATTTTGGATATATACCGTTAGCTAAATAATAACCCATGTCATATTCTTTTCCTTGAATAATATAACAGGCTGGAGGAGCAATACCATTAGCGAGATTGGAGAATAAATGTGATGATTCTAAAATATTAATGTCATTGTTGGTGTCGGGCATACCAAAATACACATGCCATATCCAAAGGTCGTAATGAGCTACAACTTGAAGAATAATTGTTGGGGATCCACTACGACCTGCATATTGTCCAGCCCATGCTGTTGGATAATTTTTTCATCTCCAATGCATGCAATCTAAACTGCCTAGCATTCCTAAAAAATCACGTTGTTCCTTGATGTACAGAAGCCTTGCAACATCGTTAGTTGATGGTGATCTCAAATACTGATCGCCAAAAACCTCTACGACAGCTCGACAAAATCTCTTCATGCTTTCAATTGCAGTTGACTTTCCCATTTTGACAGATTCATCAGTGGCATCTGCTGGCAAACCATATGCGAACATTCTAAACACGACTGTAATTTTTTGTAGAGTGGATAATCCAAATCTACCCACCTCATCAGCGCGTTGTTCGAAGTACATATCATGTCCTTTAATTTCATCAACAATTTGAAGGAATAAATTTCGGGACATTCAAAATCGACGACGAAACATACCCTCATTAAAGCATGGATTATCCGAAAAATAATCAAGAAATAAATTATTATCAGCACCTTCCCGATCTCGATGGATTACCATGTGACCTGGAATGGATCCAACTCTCCTAGGATAATTATTTTGATATTCTTGGAAATGCCGCAACTTATAATTGTTCAATTGAGTATTCTGCATGAATAATTGCTGCTCAACTTCATCATCGGCAGTGAAAGATGATGATGATGACGAGGAATTTTCATCATCATTATTAGATGAACCTCCCATATTGAAATTCATTTTCAGAAGAAAAATAAGAACACTTGATTAAATTTTCTTGTTTATATATATATCTGCTTATTGTTTATCTTACTTTTGCTTAAATACTACAGATTGCACAAGCAAAAATTTAACTTATGCAAGACTCAAACTTTAAAAAAGGCTTTAAATTTGATCATGTGTGGGATATTATGAAAGATTTTGAGAAGTTTAGCGATGGTGATTTTGTAAGAACAAAAGCAAGAAAACATGGCTCTACTTATGTATCATCGGAGTCTGAGGCTCCTACTCCTGATTCACCGTTGGTATCGTCTCCTAACTTGTCATCATCTTCACTAAATTTAAATGAGGATGTTGCAGGTGAGGCCACATTATCACAACGACCTATTGGGATAAAGAAAGCAAAACTGAAGAGAAAAATTGATGAAAATTACGTGAAAATGATCCAATCGGAAAATAGTCGGCTTGTTGAGGTAATAGAGAAGTCAAGTAACTCAAGATATGAAGCTTCAAGACAAAAAGAATTCAAAGAAGAAAATAAAATTTTATTGACGAACTTGAATTCCATTGACGATCCAAATCTTCGTGATTTTCGCGACAAGAACAAAAACGAATAATCGATAAAAGAAGTCAACAATTTCAACAACCACAAGCACAACAATCTTCTATCCCGTTCTTTCAGTTTTTTAATAATTTTGGTCCCCCATGAAATAACATACCGGATTATTAAACTTACGTTTTATGTTTTTAATGTAATTTCAATTTTAATGTATCCTCCTTTGATGTACTTTTAATGTTAATATATTTTTATTTTATGTATTGTTAATTTTCTTTTTTAGATTTTAGTCTTCACTATTTAATTTTAGCAACATTAGAGATCTTACATTTGCATATTTCATTTTTAAATAATGGTTATATTGTTTTTATACAATTATAATAATAATAAAGTTAACTTATAATTTTAAATAAATATAATGTACACAAAAATTAATATATCAAAAAAAATAAGATATAAGATTAAAATTACAAAGATCTTCATATAAAAATTAATTATATATACAATATATGATAAATTAAAAGTCAAAAGAAATAAAAAAAAAATAAATAAAATAATATTAAATCAAATTTGATGTTGATGGATAGCGTCCCACCAAATTTGGTGCAACATTATTCATACTCTAAAAGGGTGCATATTTTGGTGTTCCATTGAAGCAAAAAAATACTAAATTTTACATCAAATTTAAATTTTAGTGCAAATATATAGTGCACCGTTGGAGATACCCTTAGCAAAAATCATGCCTGGACCGCTCGGTGAGATACCGATAAGGTTATACTTCGTAGGCTCAATAGACTATCAGGTCTGTATCTGGTTTTAAAATTGAGGGAATAGTGTGAAATGGTAATTTGACATTTTGGTGACAACTGTAACCGTGAACTGTAGGCAGTAGTTTTGGTGATAGCCTGTTAGTATAGCTTATCAGAGTGAGTTAGGCAGTTAGGATTAATTATAATGGTAAGTAATCAGTTGGTGTTAGTTATAGATATCCAGAACCAAAATATTGTCTTTTTGGACAAAAGTAACATTAATAAGTGTAAAAAAATAAAAGTTACCTATCTATATATAACGCCCAAATTCCCTGTGCTATACCTTAACAGTAACTTTTGATGTTAAGGTATGGCACATGGATTTACTGCGCTATATATGTTTAGCGCCGGAATTCTGTGCGCTGTACCTGGATGATTTGACTGCCAGGTGTAGCGCATAGAATTAAAATGCTATACCTGTATATCTGTCACGACCCAGAATCCTAATCCAGGTCGTGATGGCACGCAACGACAGAGTTAGGCAAGCCAATATGAATTATGCTAAGTGTTACCCTTTCCATTTAATTAAAAAAGTCAATATTTACAAATTTTAAACAGTTAAACATGATGATAGCTTGATACGCAAATAAAAGCATAACACTACACGGCCAAAATAAAGCATATGTATGCCTATACGACCCAAAACCCAAAATATACACTACGCCTGTGCCAGGAACTAGTGTCACGAGAGTCATGGGCATACTAACGGAATATACAAAGGAAAGTAATATATATACAAATCCACAGTCTGGATGAAATAGACGGGGAAAATAACGAAAGTAAGTGAAAACTCCATGGTGCTGCTGGGAATCGCCAGAGGAAGCAGCTCACCGTGAAGTCAGGTCCACGAGCTCAGGATCTATCTTCGGTACAATAACCAGAAGCACCGGCCTCAGAACATGTAAAGTTAAGTGCAGAAGTGCAGCATGAGTACATATTAAATATATATGTACCCAGTGAGTATCCCGCCTAAACTCGAAGAAGTAGTGACGAGAGGTCGACTCGATACTCACTAAGGTCCAACAGTAATAACATTTGATGGAATATAATGAAATACAGTAGACATATCAGGAAATAAGCAACAAGTACATATTAAGAGCAGAAAAACAAAAAACTACTGAATTAAACAATAATGCACTTTCAAGGGTAAGACCACCGAAACGAAACCATAATCACCAAATCTTAGATCCGTCGTGGCGTATGGCCCGCTCCCATAAGGTACCTTCTAAACTCGCCGTGGCGTACGGCCCGATCCCTTATGTATTTCAAGTATTACTCAACACTGCCGTGGCGTACGGCCCGATCCCATATATATATTTCAATTTCTTTTCAACTCTGCCGTGGCGTACGGCCCGATCCCATATATATCACAAATACTTCTCAACACTGCCGTGACGTACGACCCGGTCCCATATATATATTTCAATTTCTTTTCAACTCTGCCGCGGCGTACGGCCCGATCCCATATATATCACAAATACTTCTCAACACTGCCATGGCGTACGACCCGATCCCATATATATCACAAATACTTTTTTTTTTCATAACAAATTCCTTTCCGTTCAACAATTTCCATAAAGCCTCAGAGGAACAATACTATACAAAACATAATCTCATAGTACATATGGCGTCACAATGAATCATATAAATCATTGCAAGAAAGACTATAAGGCATTACGAGGAAGCATATACGGCATATAAAGGCATTACGAGGAAGCAAATAAGGCATGATGTGGGCCTAACTACCCGGCCATAACAATAATAGCCGCTTCGTACGGACTCTTGTCACTTGGCGCGTACGTAGCGCCCAAACAATTTACACATAACATATACATCACCTATGGGGATAATTCCCTCTTACAAGGTTAGAAAGGAGACTCACCTCGTGTCGAATCTACCCCTCAGACGACAATTGCGCCTGAAACTCCGAACTCTACACCCGAGGACTCGCAACTAGCCAAAAGGTGTAAAATTAAATCAATGCATGCACAATGTGGGAAATTATCTTAATTATTCACTAAAATCACTATTCTTGAAGAATTTCCAAATTCCAACCCCGGTCCCGCATGCTCAAATTCCGAAAATTCTCGAAGGGATCACTCACCCATAGCCTAAGGATCATTAAGGTGTGATTTCTACTTGAATTAATGGCCTAAAATGGAAAATTACAAAATCCCCAAGAGCCCTAAAATTACTACCTAATTCTATGATTTTAGATAATTTAGTAGGGAATTCAACTAGGAATTAATGTTTGAAACTAGTGTTAGATAGGAAATTTACTTACCTCAAGTACTAGGTTGAAGGCCCTCTTGGAAGCTCCCAAATAACACAAGGAAGAAGATGGAAAATGGAAGAAATGACTCAATCCCGTGTTTAAATGAAATTTCACTGCCTGGCCTACATGGGTTCCGCACCTGCGGCTCGAGGACCGCACCTGCGGTCTCGCACCTGCGGAATTGGGAAAGAGGGGATGGGGTCGCACCTGCGGAGGTGGAGACCGCACCTGTGGTTCCGCTCCTGCAGAAGAGGAACCGCACCTGCAGAACCTTCGCACCTGCGAGGCTGGGACCGCAGGAGCGGTCCCGCACCTGCGGCTGGGCAACCGCACCTGCGGTCACACCAGATCAGGTGAACCAGCTGCATCTTCAGCTGGTTTTTTGCCTCGTGTGGTGTCCGATAGGCACCTGGGCCCACCCGAGCCCCTGTCCAAATATACCAAAACGTCCTATCTAATAATACGGATTCGCTCGAGTCTTCGGAACACCCAAAACAGCGCTAAATCTAATAATCACCCCTCAAAACCCCTAGGATCAAACTTAGGGATTTCTAAGTTCTTGATTTCTATAACAACGCGCCGGACCGACCTATAGTACCCGGAACGACCCCAAATTTTGCAGACAAGCCATGAACGACATAACAGAACTATCCCCGGTCTCAGAATTTCATTCGGACCTTGGGAACATAAAATGACATTCCAAACCATTTTTCAAATTCTATGAGATTTATCAAAACTTCATTAACTCTAAATTTCCCATTTTGATCCGAAACCTGTCAAATCAAGTCCATTTCTTACCAAATTTCACAGATAACTTAAATAACACATATCGAACCTGTTTCGAGCTCCGGAACCATAATACGGGCCCGGCAGCACAAGTTTCATATCGAGGTTCATTTTCATAAGCCTTTATTATTTTCAGAAAACAATTTTCTTTAAAAAATTCATTTCTCGGACTTGGGTCCTCGGAATTCGCTTCCGGGCATACGCCCAGTCCCATATTTTCCTACGGACCTTCCGGGACCGCCAGATCACGGGTCCGGGTCCGTTTACCAAAAATGTTGACCAAAGTCAACTTTATTTAATTAATTATCATAAATTCAACTCTTTATCAAGTTTCCACATAAAGGCTTCCCGACTACGCGCCCGGGCTGCGCACACACATCAAGGTGAGATTAACGGAGGCTTTCGGGGCCTCGGAACACAGTCATAATTAACTTTACATAAGATGACCTTTTGGGTCATCACAATCACCCTCTCTAAAACAAATATTCGTCCTCGAACGGACGTAGAATCGTACCTGAAGTGCTGAATAGCTGTGGATACCTGCTCTGCATGTCCTCCTCAGACTCCCAAGTCGCCTCACCGACTGGATGGCCCCTCCACTGGACCTTTACGGCAGAAACTCTCTTAGACCCCAACTGGCGGTCCTACCTATCAATAATAGCAACTGGCTCCTCCTCGAAGCCCAACTTCTCATCTAACTGAATAGTGCTAAAATCAATCACGTGAGAGAAATCGGCATGATATCTCCGGAGCATGGATACATGAAAAACCGGATGAACTCCTGATAAGGCGGGAGGTAAAGTGAGCTCATAAGCAACCTCCCTGACTCGCCTCAACACCTCGAAAGGGCCTATAAACCTGGGGCTTTGCTTGCCTTTCTTCCCGAATCTCATAACGCCTTTCATCGGTGAAACCTTCAACATAACCTTATCTCCCTCCATAAATGCTACATCACGCGCCCACTGATCTGCGTAACTTTTCTGTCTGGACTGAGCTGTGCGAAGACTCTCCTGAATAATCTTCACCCTATCCAAAGCATCTCTCACCAGATCTGTGTCATATAACCTTGGCCTCGCCAGGATCAAACTACCCGATAGGAGAGCGACATCGACGACCATATAAAGCCTCGAATAGAGCCATCTCAATGCTGGACTGATAACTGTTATTGTATGCAAACTTCGCCAAAGGCAAGAACTGGTCCCACTGACCGCCAAAATCAATCACACAAGCCCTGAGCATATCCTACAAAATATGAACCGTACGCTCCGACTAACCATCAGTCTGAGGGTGAAATGCTGAGCTGAGATCTATCTGAGTGCCCATCTCACTGTGCAATGCTCTCCAGAAGTGCGAGGTGAACTGAGGACCTCGATCTGATATAATGGACACCGGCACACCGTGCAACCGGACTATCTCCCGAATATAAATCTGGGCCAGCCTCTCTATAGTATAAGTAGTAGCCATAGGAATAAAATGCGCCGATTTGGTCAACCTATCCACAATGACCCAAACCGCGTCAACCTTCCGCAAATTCCAAGGCAACCCAACCACGAAGTCCATGGTGATGCGCTCCCATTTCCACTCAGGAATGGGCATCTGCTGAAATAAGCCTCCTGGCTTTTGATGCTCGTACTTGACCTGCTGACAATTGAGACACCTAGCCACAAACTGCACTATGTCCTTCTTCATCCGCCTCCACCATTAGTGCTGCTTCAAATCACGGTACATCTTCGTCGCACCCGGATGTACAGAATACCGGGAACTGTGGGCCTCTTCTAGAATTCTCTTCCTCAGACCATGAATATTAGAAACACATAAACGGCCCTGGAGCCTCAAAACACCATCCTCGCCCAAAGTAACCTCCTTGGTCCTGACCTGGACAACCGTATCCCGAAGCTCTGCAAGGCATGGATCATCAAACTGTCGAGCCTTAATCTCCCCCAACAATGAAGACTGAGCAGCTACATGAGCCAAAACTTGACGAGGCTCCGAAAGGTCCAATCTCACCAGGCGATTGGCCAAGGACTGAATGTCCAAGGCTAAAGGTCTCTCCTCTGCTGCAATGTAGGCCAAGCTACCCATACTCGCTGCCCTCCTGCTCAAAGCATCTGCTACTACATTCGCCTTGCCCGGGTGATACAAAATAGTGAGATCATAATCTTTTAACAACTCAAGCCATCTCCGCTGCCTCAAATTAAGGTCCCTCTGCTTGAATAAGTGCTACAAACTGCCGTGATCAGTGTAGACCTCACATGACACACCATACAAATAGTGCCGCCAAATCTTCAAATCATGAACAATCGCCGCCAACTCTAAGTCGTGCACAAGATAATTCTTTTCATGAACCTTCAGCTGCCGCGAAGCATAAGCAATAACCCTGCCATCCTGCATCAACACACATCCCAACCCGACGTGTGAAGAGTCGCAATACATGGTATACATCCCAGAACCAAATGGCAACATCAAAACTGGTGTTGAGGTCAAAGCTGACTTGAGCTTCTGAAAGCTCGCCTCACACTAGTCGGACCACCGAAACGGGGCATTCTTCTGAGTCAATCTGGTCAATGGAGCTGCAATAGAAGAGAACCCTTCCACGAATCGGCGATAATAGCTTGCTAGGCCCAAGAAACTCCTGATCTCTGTAGCTGAAGTAGAACGCGGCCAACTCTAAACCGCCTCAATCTTCTGAGGAACAACCTTGATACCTTCTCCGGATACCACATGCCCCCAAAATGACACGGAATCTAACCACAACTCGCACTTGGAGAACTTAGCATACAACTTCTGTTCCCGCAAGGTCAGGAGCACAACTCTCAAATGCTGCTCATGCTCACCCAGGCTCCGCGAATAAATCAAGATGTCATCAATGAAGACGATGATGAAGGAATCAATATACGGCCTGAATACCCTATTCATCAAGTCCATGAATGCTGCTGGGGCATTAGTTAAACCAAAGGACATCACCAAGAACTCATAATGGCCATATCTGGTACGAAATGCAGTCTTCGGAACATCTGAAGCCCGAATCTTCAACTGATGATAACCCGATCTCAAATCAACCTTGGAAAACACACGATCACCCTGCAACTGGTCAAATAAATCATCGATGCGCGGCAGAGGATACTTATTCTTAATAGTAACCTTATTCAGCTGGCGGTAATCTATACACATCCGCATAGACCCATCCTTCTTCTTCACAAATAGGACTGGGGCACCCCACGGCGACACACTCGGCCTGATGAACCTGTTAGCCAACAACTCCTCAAGTTACTCCTTTAACTCTTTCAACTCCTTAGGAGCCATACGATACGGGCAATGGAAATAGGCTGAGTATCTGGAGCTAAATCAATACAGAAATCAATATCTCGATCTGGAGGCATGCCTGTAAAATCTGAAGGAAATACGTCTGAAAACTCTCGCACCACCGACACTGAATCAATGGTCGAGGACTCGGTGGTGGTGTCCCGCACATAAGCAAGGTAAGCCAAACAACCCTTCTCGACCATATGCCGAGTCTTTATGAAGGAAATTACCCGGCTGGAGGCACTAACTGAAGAACCTCTCCACTCCAGCCTAGGCGACTCAGGCATGGCTAAAGTGACTGTCTTGGCATGGCAATCTAACACAGCATGATAAGGAGACAGCCAATCCATGCCTAGGATAACCTCAAAATCAATCATATCCAGCAATAAAAGATCTGCTCTGGTATCGAGACCGCAGAAAGTGATCACGCAAGACCGGTAGACGCAGTCTACCACCACAGAATCGCCCACAGAAGTGGACACATATATAGGAGAACCCAAGGACTCACGAGGGACATCCAGAAAATGAGCAAATAATACTGAAACATATGAATACGTGGATCCTGGATCAAATAGTACCGAAGCCTCCCTATCACATACTGAGATAATACCTGTGATTACTACATCTGAGGCCACTGCATCTGATCTGGCCGAAATGGCATAAAATCTGGTTGAGGCCCCTGAAGACTGCCCAGAGTGAACAGGAACTAACTGACCTCCTCCTGACTGGCCTCCCCCTCTAGGACGACCCCTGCCGACCTGTCCTCCACCTCGAGGTGGCCGGACTGCTGGTTCTAAACTCCTAGGCTGATAACCCTGCTGCACTGCCTTGCCCCGGTACCTGGGACAATACCTCCACGTATGACCCGGCTCCCCACACTCGAAACAACCTCCTGGCACTACAGCCCGCTTCCCTAAAGAGGAAGAACCCTGAATAGACGGAGGGCGGTGTGAACCCTCTAGTAAGGCACTGAAATAGGAACTAGAGGATCTCTGATGACTGGAATAACCACTGGGTGCACTCTAGATGGCTAGAGGTCGATAGGAACGCTCTGGCATGGCACCGAACTGAGGCCTCACTGAAACACCTCGAGGGGGTAGTGGGGGTGATGAATATGAAGGTCTGCTGGGCTGACCACCCCCGAACTGTCCCCTGCTCCTAGCTGAAGCATCCCTGAACTCTCCTAAGAACCTGGCCCTCTTGTCCCCCTGACCCTGCTGACCCTGTTCCCTGCTCCTCCTCAACCGATACCCCTCAATTCGTCGAGCTATCTCGACTACAAGTTGGTAGGGGGTACCCATCTCCACCTCCCGGTCCAGAAACATCGGATGCACGCGACCTCACCATCTGTGAGAGAATAGAAGAATAAGTTTGAGTACATCATAGATTACATGACATGATATGAATAAAGGGAAGTTTCCTAACACCCCATAGCCTCCTGAAGATAAGTACAGACGTCTCCGTACCAATCTGCAAAACTCTACTGGGCCTACCCGTGACTCGTGAGACTTACGTGAACATAGGGCTCTAATACCACGTTGTCACGACCAAGAATCCTAATCCAGGCCGTGATGGCGCCCAACGACGGGGTTAGGCAAGCCAATATGAATTACGCTAAGTGTTACCCTTCCCATTTAATTAAACAAGTCGATATTTAAAATTTTTTAACAGTTAAACATGATGATAGCTTGATACGCAAATAAAAGCATAACACTACACGGCCAAAATAAAGCATATGTATGCCTATACGACCCAAAACCCAAAATATACACTACGCATGTGCCAGGAACTAGTGTCACGAGAGTCATGGGCATACTAACGGAATATACAAAGGAAAATAATCTATATACAAATCCATGGTCTGGATGAAATAGACGGAGAAAATAACAAAAGTAAGTGAAAACTCCATGGTGCTGCTAGGAATCGCCAGAGGAAGCAGCTCACCGTGAAGTCAGGTCCACGAGCTCAGGATCTATCTCCGGTACAATAACCAGAAGCACCGGCCTCAAAACCTGTACAGTTAAGTACAGAAGTGCAGCATGAGTACATATTAAATAAATATGTACCCAATGAGTATCCCGCCTAAACTCGAAGAAGTAGTGACAAGTACATATTAAGAACAGAAAACAAAACAACTACTTAATTAAACAATAATGCACTTTCAAGGGTAAGACCACCGAAATGAAACCATAATCACCAAATCTTAGATCCGTCGTGGCGTACGACCCACTCCCATAAGGTACCTTCTAAACTCGTCGTGGCATACGGCCCGATCCCATATGTATTTCAAGTATAACTTAACACTGCCGTGGCGTACGACCCGATCCCACATATATATTTCAATTTCTTTTCAACTCTGTCGCGGCGTACGGCCCGATCCCATATATATCACAAATACTTCTCAACACTGTCGTGGCGTACGACCCGATCCCAAATATATATTTCAATTTCTTTTCAACTTTGTTGCGGCATACGGCCCGATCCCATATATATCACAAATACTACTCGACACTGCCGTGGCGTACGACCCGATCCCATATATATCACAAATACTTTTTTTTTCATAACAAATTCCTTTCCGTTCAACAATTTCCATAAAGCCTCAGAGGAACAATACTATACAAAACATAATCTCATAGTACATATGGCGTCACAATGAATCATATAAAGCATTGGAAGGAAGCCTATATGGCATTACGAGGAAGCATATAAGGCATTACGAGGAAGCATATAAGGCATGATGTGGGCCTAACTACCCGGACATAACAATATTAGCCGCTACGTACGGACTCTCGTCACTTGGCGCGTACGTAGCCCCCAAACAATTTACACATAACATATACATCACCTATGGGGACAATTCCCTCTTACAAGGTTAGAAAGGAGACTCACCTCGTGTCGAATCTACCCCTCGGACCACAATTGCGCCCGAAACTCCGAACTCTATACCCGAGGACTCCCAACTAGAAAAAAGGTGTAAAATTAAATCAATGCATGCACAATGTGGGAAATTATCTTAGTTATTCACTAAAATCGCTATTCTTGAAGAATTTCCAAATTCCAAACCCCGGTACCCCATGCTCAAATTCCGAAAATTCTCGAAGGGATCACTCACCCATAGCCTAAGGATCATTAAGTTGTGATTTCTACTTGAATTCATGACCTAAAACGGAAAATCACAAAATCCCCAAGAGCCCTAAAATTACTACCTAATTCTATGATTTTAGATAATTTAGTAGGGAATTCAACTAGGAATTAATGTTTGAAACTAGTGTTAGATAGGGATACTTACCTCAAGTACTAGGTTGAAGGCCCTCTTGGAAGCTCCCAAATAACACAAGGAAGAAGATGGGAAATGGAAGAAATGACTCAATCCCGTGTTTAAATGAAATTTCACTGCCTGGCCTACATGGGTTCCGCACCTGCGGCTCGAGGACCGCACCTGCGGTCTCGCACCTGCGAGCTGGGGATCGCACCTGCGGAATTGGGCAAGAGGTGCTGGGGTCGCACCTGCAGAGCTGGAGACCGCACCTGCGGAAGGGGAACCGCACCTGCGGAACCTTCGCACCTGCGGAACCTTCACACCTGCGGCTGGGCAACCGCACCTGCGGTCACACTAGATCAGGTGAACCAGCTGCATCTTCAGCTGGTTTTTGGCCTCGTGTGGTGTTCGGGAGGCACCTGGGCCCACCCGAGCCCCCGTCCAAATATACCAACAAGTCCTAACTAATAATACGGACTCGCTCGAGCCTTCAGAACACCCAAAACAACGTTAAACCTAATAATCACCCCTCAAAACCCCTGGGATCAAACTTAAGGATTTCTAAGTTCTTGATTTCTATAACAACGCGCCAGACCGACCTATAGTACTCGGAATGACCCCAAATTTTGTAGACAAGTCATGAACGACATAACGGAACTATCCCCGATCTCGGAATTTCATTCGAACCTCGGGAACATAAAATCACATTGCAAACCAATTTTCAAATTCTATGAGATTTCTCAAAACTTCATTAACTCCAAATTTCCCATTTTGATCTGAAACCCGTCAAATCAAGTCCATTTCTTACCAAATTTCATAGATAACTTAAATAACACATATCGAACCTGTTTCGGGCTCCGGAACCATAATACGGGCCCGGCAACACAGGTTTCATATCGAGGTTCATTTTCATAAGCCTTTATTATTTTCAGAAAACAATTTTCTTTAAAAAATTCATTTCTCGGACTTGGGTCCTCGGAATTCGCTTCCGGGCATACGCCCAAGTCCCATATTTTCCTACGGACTTTCCGGGACCGCAAGATCACGGGTCCGGGTCCGTTTACCAAAAATGTTGACCAAAGTCAACTTTATTCAATTAATTATCATAAATTCAACTCTTTATCAAGTTTCCACATAAAGGCTTCCCGGCTACGCGCCCGGGCTGCGCACACACATCGAGGTAAGATTAATGGAGGTTTTCGGGGCCTCGTAACACAGTCATAATTAACTTTACATAAGATGACCTTTTGGGTCATCACAATATCGTATAAAATTTGCGCTTTATACCAGTTAACGGTTCCACCAATAAGTTAACTGACATAACAATAATTCAAATGTGTATAGAGCATATTAAAAGGGCACTATACATTAAAAATTTCAGCCCCCGGGGCTAGCTATTTCCTATATAAAGGGGTTAGAATTTTAGGAAAATTCATTCAAAAAATATTTTAAGAAAATCTTTCAAGAAAAGCAAGGTTTTTTAACGATGTCACAAATGGCTCAACCTTGTTATGCACCAAGGTGTGAGTGCGGCAAAACATGCATGATCGGTAGTTGTTGGGATAATGGTGAAGTCGGACGCCGCTACTGGCACTGTATGAACAAGTTTTATAAGGTTCCTGACGAACCTATTTGCAATTTTTAGTTATGGGTTGATGATCCATGTTATCAAGAATGCTACAAAGAATCATTGCAGTATCTTAATAATCTGTGTTTAAAACAGTGGGAATGTGAAAAACAATTTAACCGGGAACTAGCGGAGGTGAAGCGAAATTGAAAGAGGTGGAAGAAGAAAAAAATAAGCTGGAAGAAAAATTTAAGTGGTTGGAGCAGAGAATAATGGGCGACAGGGACTAAACTGTCACGACCCGTTTCTGGGTTGTGATGGCGCCTGTCGTGGAACCAGGCTAGCCAACCGTTACAACAATACTCAATTCATTTACTAGAGAAATTTACTCATCATTGGCTCAATTCATAGAAATACTGACATTTTTAATCATTTAAAACAGTCTAACAAAAGAAATCAAGCTCCAACAATCACCCTAGGATCTGGAGTCACGCAGTCATGAGCTACTAACATCAATACAACTGAGAATAATAAAACTGAAGTTTTAAGTTTCAAAGTTCTAATACATAAGGGAAGAATAGGGAAAAGAGGGACGGGACAGCGAACGCCAGCTGCTACCTCGTCGACTCTGAGAGAATGGCTGCTATCACCGCTCCGCGTCAAATCTCGGTGCACCTGGATCTGCACACACAGTGTGCAGGTAAGTAACGAAAACAACCTACGGTCTGAGGAGGTAGTGACGAACTCAACCTCCGTAAATCACAGTTCAAATAATGAATATTTCAGAATAACCGAGTATGTCAGTGACAATATTCGTAATTAACAAATTAAATGCCATGTAGGTATTATGCAACTCTCACAGGTAGTCCTCTCGGTACACATAATTGGCCATTGGCCCAGGGAAATCCATCCCGTAACATGTACGACGTGGTGACTCAGTCACTAAGTACCGAGGGAGCAGGCCAATTCAGCCTTTCGGAGAAATCCATCTCCGGGATATCATACTCATCCATAATCCGTACCAGGGAAATTCATCCCTCCATATCTCATAAACAGTATCTGTGCCAGGGAAATCCATCCCTCGATGTGTCATATCTTAGACAAATCCATGTTCAGGGAAATCCATCCCTCAATAACTGTGCGCTCACTGGGGTGTAAAGACTCCGGAGGGGCCGCCAAGGATATGGCCCATGCGCTATATATATATCAAACCCACGAAGGGTATATCATCTCAACATTTGGATCTAGGGCCATACTCAGTCAGAATTACCAGTCTCCTCACAATACTCTCATTATGTAACAGCCC